>VXAY01006156.1:542904-711152 GCA_013399855.1 Oxyruncus cristatus
CACCCCCTTCACCCCCCACCCCCCTGTTTAGTTGACTCTGGCCCAATGACAAGACCATCCCTTCTTTAGCACACTATTCCAGTTCCACTTTTGGTGGGCACTCACTCAGAACTGCAGGCATTTTAATGAGAAGAGCCTTTGGGATATAGCCAGTTTCTTGATGCAGTTCTTTTCCGAAGTTAGGGAGCTATGCTGGATGGTTTGGTTGGTTGGTGGTATTTTTTGTTTGTTTGTGTTTTTGTTTGGTTGGTTTTTGTTTGTTTTGTTGTTTTGGTTGGTTGTCTTTTTTTTAATTCTTTTTTTTTTTTTTTGGCGCCTTTTTATATAATCAGATTTAAAAATGACGAGTGTTACAGGTACAAGTCCAGCCGCATGGGCGGCTGTTAAGTCCAGTGTTCAGGTGCAATCTTCAGGTGTAGAAGCTCAGGAAGGGCAGACTATTGGAAGCTGGGGGCATTAGCGATGTGGTGTGGCCTATCTTCATTCCTAACACCTGGTGTTATGCACTGTTGGAGTTGTGGTAGCGACACGTAGGGTATGGCACACCCTTGTTTTGATCCAGTACATTCTTACACAAGCAAATGGACATCTGAATAACCCAGTCGTGGGTCACGTTTAAGAGAATTTTATTTTCTTTTCTTTCATGTGTCCTAAGGATAAGGTAACATATGTTTTAGCTGTTCAGGGAAAGGTGATATAGCTGTTTGTGTTGGGAGAATTAAGTCCTGGTGATGACAGTAGCAGAGCTACAAGCTGCTGTCAGCAGTTATCGAAGCATGTCTAAAGGCAGCTCTCCTTGCAGCACTCTCCTCCAAAAGGACTCACACCTGCAAGTGTGCCTGCACTTTCTAGAGAAATACACAAACTTAGGGCTCAGATCACATTTTGAAGAAGTACCGCTTTTAACAAAGGGAGATTCTATGCCTGGGTTAATAAATCCAGCCTGATGCATTTATAGCTGTGTATCGCTTCTGGGACCAAGCTGGTAACTTTGGATGGCACTGGAATGTGCCGGATCATGTAGGACAAGTAACGTGTGTGTTTACTGCTTCAGTGATGCCTGCACTTGTAAAGCATTCCCTTACTTTCCATTTCTGCTCTCAACCTGATTTTCCCCTGAGACTGACAACAGGAATGCTGGCTGTGATCATCTTCTATTGTAAAAACGGATGTTGAGCTCAACAACTTGTATTATGTATCCTCACGAAACAGGCATCAGATAAAACTGACTCAAGGCCATCGTGGGCATGATTTGGTATTGAAACCACAGCCTGTAAACAAAAGGCTTGCTAGCCACCAGCAATCCCTTGAGCTATTCAGTGTCTTATAAACTAAGCAAGATAATCTGACACATTTGAGAATTTGTCTTGCTTAGATGTCAGAATACTTCAAAATTCAAACCAGAGACCTGTGAGGAAGGAAAATAAACGAGGGACTGAAGTGGGTTATGCATCTAGTTGTGTAAATTGGGGGGTGAGTGGAAGGTGGGAGGAAGGAGGATGAGAGAGGATAGGAGACTAGAGAACTGTCAGCTCTTTAGGGAAATGCTGCTGCTGTCTCTGGCAGACAGTAGTGAGGAAGGAAGGAGGGCATTAAATCGGTGATCTTAGCAAATGGGGAAACAAGAAAGATACGACTCACTGTAAAGAGAGTAGCAAAAGGTGTGATATTTTTGATAAGCAGCTTAATGTTGAGATTATTGTCTGAAGTTTTGAAGGTTCTCTTATCAGTGTTATAAATCCAGGAAGACTTAAAGGGATGCAAGTGTACGGTGGAGAAGCTTCAGTAATGCTTCTGTAGCTGTGCACAAAAGCATACAAATAATTTTGCCAATTTATATTTTTTTCAACCAAGAATCTGCACTTCCTACCTCATGTATATCAGTTGGTATCTTATGCAGAAATCTGTCTGGCATCCCTTTGCATTTTTTTAGTCAACCTTTTCAAAGACAATTGTGAAATCTTTCAGAGCTTGTTACATAATTTTTTTTTTCAGGTAGGATGAAGCAGAAAACCACTCTTGCCTTCAGGTACACAGAGCATGCTGAAAAGATCACATTTGTAGTCTTTCTGCATAATCTTAGAAACTAAGTAGAACAAGGGTAAAAATTTTGGATATGAATTACAAAGTGAGAATTTTTGTGCTGTCTATCTCAGGATTTCTGTTTCTATAGTCTTAGTCTTTGTTTCATAAACTAATCAGTTTATCTTGATGGGTTTTTTTTCTGTTGAGAAAAGTGTTTATAACCTATATGTTCTTGAAAAGTACAAAATAAACCCACGGACACCTAAATTAATATTTTCTTCTATATTACATAGAAATTTTATATATGTGAGATGTGTCTGTGTATCCTCCATACAACCCTGATAATTACTTACTGGCTGAATGACACTAGTACATTTGAAACCAACTTGTAAGGGGAACCTAACATACCAAGAACCATGCATAAGATGCACGGTTCCTAAAGGTTTGCAAAATAGTGTTTTAATGCTATTTTGCAGTCAAGGAATGGAAAGTCAGATTAAGTGATCTGCTCAGTATCAAGCTTTGTATCAGAAGTGGAAATTGCATACACTCTTTTTTTTTTTTTTTTTTCAGATTTCACCTGGAAATCAGTGAAGAGAAAACAAAATGTCTCAAGAAGGCATGTTTGGATAAACTCAAGCCGATCCCAAGACTGAGCAGAAGGTCCTCTTCTGCTGTCTCCAGCTGAAAACATGCTGATATTTTGGTGACGTGTCTACCCACTCCTGCACAGGGTTGGCAACACCAGCCTCGGGACATGGGAGAACATCATGGGATGAGCCAGAGAAATCCTTTGGAAGACTGGGTAGGTACCATTCAGTGTTTCTCTACAAAGCTTATAACTGAATTAGCCTTGAGGCTTTTCTGTGCTTAGCAGTTAAAGTAGGTTTTCAGTCTATGTATCATGGTACCTGAACTTTTAATTGCTAATTTTTTTTATTTTGATAATTAATTAAGACTTTATTTACTGCAATGAATTATTTGCTCTGTATATGTGGTATGTTTCCTTTTGATGCTAATGAGTTTTTCAGTGTAAAAAATAAATCTGAAAAATACTCCATTACTTATAAATGTAAGAAACATTACATTTAAACTGCATCTTAATCATAAGTGATTTTCTTTGAGTATAGATTGTTGAGTATTTAGCCTTGTTTTAAAGGTGAGTATGACACAGAAGGAGAAAGCCCAGCCAAAGCTGCTTTTATTTTTCCATACCAGTAATTAACATGGGTCTAGTCTGAGGTCCATGTGAACCCAGAAGGAGCCCTGTTACTGAATTCATGGTTTGGAACTCAAGAATAGTCAGAAGAGAAGTAGAGTCCTGCTTGTTAAGTCACATGGCAGTAAAGTTTTACGTGCTTTGCTTGAGAAGAATAATGATACTGGATGAGATATAAAGTCTTCCTGACTCAATGTCTTGTTTCTAGCAGTGGTCAGAAGGAATGATTAGGAAAACAGTAGAGAAAGAAGGCAAATAAAAACAGAAGGCAAATCTTTCCCCTAAAATACTCTCAACTTTCTATATTAAGCAGTGTAGAGATTTAAGCCAGCTTTTATGCAGAATGTTGTATTTAATAAAGGTTTTTCTTAGATCATTATTCCATTCATTTATGTAATTACTTTCCAGTAAAAATATGCTGCTAGTGCTTCCACAAACTGTGGAGTATGGCGAAAAACTGTTTCTTAACTTAGGCCCACTTCATCAAGGGCTAACTAATTCTTACAGCCTTTGTAAATTTATTCTCATTTTCAAGCATCTTTGGCTGTCATCCTTTTGCTGGTTCTGAAGCCTTTTTGACTGTACATCGTTCACAGTTCACAACCTGTTTCTCGTGCCTCACTCTCTGAATTCTGTGTACACAGAGAGAAGGCTTCCTGAGATAATGGGGATAGCAATGGCAAGAAGTTCATGGAATAACTCTAATCATGGTTGACATTAATTAAGCTACAAAGTTATTTCTGTATAGGTCAGAGAAAGAACAGCAACAGAGTGAAGTAAAATATTACCAAGGGGGAGATACATGTGACAGCAAATTATTAAATGCTTCATTATTTCTTATTTTGAGTGCTTTTAAGTTGAACTTTCTAATGAGTTATACATTTTTATGTTTTGTCATTTTTGTTTTACTTTATAATCCTATGCTTTGCAGTGAAACTTTATTGTAAACAGTTTTGCTTAGAAAATAACTGGAAGAGGGCATTCATTTCTACTGATTTTTTTTATTATTAAATGTGCTTAAATTATGTATCAGCCCTGATTTTTCTGATCAGCATCACTCCAGGAAAGGCAAGGAGTTCTTCAGCTTTGAGTTCAATGAAGTCGAGATTCCTGAATTAAAATTTACATGACAGTACAATGGCATGAGATGAAAAACCATCTGCTGCATTTTTGATGGATTTTAAGTTGTGTGTTGATTTACAGGACTTACAGACACTACTTCAACTCATGCTCAAATAAGTGAGAATTTTTTCCTTTGTGTTTCTGTAGTTTCTATGTTCCATGGAGAACATAGGATCAATGTTTCAAAAGAAACATTTTAACAATGAAATGTCTCATAACCACATTTTAAGATGTGATTCTTGAGTGGAAACCTAAACCCTCAAATAACGTATTCATTTTTTTGACTAAAACTCCTGAGGCAGAGAATGTAAGTGGTGAAGCAGGGGCTTTTAGAAGGGTGAAAAAGTATTCTATACTGTTGATATGAATTTCCTCAGCAGTATGTCCAGTAGCACCATTAGATTTTTGGACATAGTGACATTACTTGAATAATGCCCTTCAGCTATCATCACTGCTTTGACTGTGTAGTATTGAAGTGGTGTAGAGCTTATGTGACTTTTCCTTTAGCTTTTAGGACATGTATGTGCAGGAATGCAGTCTGTGATTTGTTTTTAACTGTTGCAGAGAGGCAAAGTGAGAAGCATTTGCTAACAAAGGCTGCCCTGGAGTGTTTGGAGGGGTCAAGAGCTTTGCCATTGGTTTTCCCAGTTTCTGTAAGGTGACTACTCCTACAACGCAGTTTACAGTAACTTTGGGGAATTAATTGCATACAAGGTTACTGTTCAGTTGTTTAAACTTAAAATTCATACTATAGATGATTCCTAGAAGCCTACTCATTGAATATGAGCAGTATTTCTAGCTATTTTTTTCTTCTTCTTTAGTAAGGCAATTATTTTGATGTGTGAACCATCTCACATAAAAATGTACTGCTAAAGTATCAAAACAGTAAGGGTTATAAAAGACAAAATATGACACATACCCCATCCCCTTTGTATGTGCTATGTAATTATCTTTTCTTGTCTTTAACACATTCTAGTTTGTTTCACCATATTCTCTTTAGAACATTTCCTTCTAGAAAACCATGGTAAACAGGTTTCAGCTTTGTGTTTGGAGGATGGACATGGTTTCCCTCTCAAAGAGGGAAAGAATAAAGAAGGTTTTAAGGTTTGAATGTGATTCTTAGCTAGGGAGGAAGTTTGATTGTTGTTGGTTTCTGTTAGAGTTTGTATGGAAAGGTATGGACAGCACCATGAAGCTTTTTGTGCCTACTCTCTAAGAATTCAAATCCTGGTTCACATAGGAAAGGATCATGGAAAAGGTTATGGTCTCTTACTATTCTGATGGTGAAAAATAACGAAAAAATTGACAACCACCCTTTCTGTATTAATATTGGGCAAAACATTAATTAAAAAAAAATCATAAAATCTTCTGTTCCAGGCAGATGTTGCCTGTGTGAGTTTTTTGCAGTGTTGGGTTTTTTTTTTTTAATGTCTAGCATAAAATATATATTTAATCTTTTAGTAGAGCAATAGTTTAGCATTTCTAGCAATAACAAGCCATTGAAATTATGAAGCTGAGATAAAATTCAAATTAGAAGTGTTCATCCCTGAATAAAATTTTGGGCACAAGCTCTGAAAGCACAGCAAATATTTGTAGACTGTAAATTGACTGTGAGAGGAGAATAGTGTCTGTATGTTGGGGGGCTGTAAACTCTGTTTAATATTAAGGATCCCTCACAGGCAAAAGTATTTATATGTAACTATCTTTTATATTCCACAATGATAAAAAACCAAGGCTCTTCAGTGTCTGTATTTTTGTTTGGTACATTGGCTTCTTACACTCTCAAAAATATGTGTGTTTTGCATCTCTGGGAATTGGCAGAAGCAAAATTTGGCTCTGTATTTAAATTTTTAGTGTCACACCGATATAATAAATGTTTCAAACACCAGATTTTTCAAGGAAGCTATTTTTTTGTGAGCACCCCTTACTCTAGAACGTCACTGAATTTTGGGGCAGCTCTGCATACACAGCAGCTACAGAACTGTACCCTCAGTAAAAGTGACAAGGTAGTATTAGATGCAAACCAAGGGATCCACAGGAACCTCCAGGAAAGCAGATATATGAGGGCTGTTTTTGCTAGGAAGAGCAAAATGACAAAAGAGGAGATGGATGCCTCTTAAGAAACAAGGTTTCAACTTAGTTTAGAGGATCATAAGGTAATAAAACAAGGTAATAGACTTTGTAGTCAAATGGAGGTGAGAACAGGTTTATTTTTGTTAAAAACCCCAGTATTGCAAAGCTTTCCACTTACATGAGGCAGAGGATGGAATTGAGCATGTAGAACTTGACACACTTGTTTCTTAATATCATATTATCATATTATCATTAATATGCATATTATCACGCATATTATCAACAGAAAATCTCCTATCCATAGGTCACACTGGTGACATGAGCAGTTTTGCAAGAATATGGGCACACCAGACTGTTGAAACACAGACAAATGAACATCCCTGGGTAGATGAAAATTGCTGAAATTGAAGGTTCAGTTTTCCCACAAGTGCTTGCAATGAAGCCTTGTCTGTGAGTGCATGTTTGTCCAAAATTAAAAAAAAGGGTTTGTGATTGAATGACGTATTTATTGAAGATGTAAAAAATAAGAAAACTCTTTTTCACTGACAAAATGTAAAATTCAGTTGGACTGAAGATTTTTCCCTTCCAGTTTAGGGATTTGGCTGCTGAGCCCACAAACAGACCCTCAATCTCACCTATGCCTTCCTGAGTGATAACTCGCCTGTGTTGTATTGCTGTTTAACTCTCTGGGTTGCACACAATTTTTTGAAGTCTTTTTGAGTCAGAAGCTCAAAAATGCCCAAATCTCCCATTTAGATGACTGAAAGTGGCTATCAACATCTGAAGGTATACAGCATCAGGAACACCTAATGAAAGTGATGGGATAACTGAGAGAATCACTGCAATCTTTGAACGTGCAAAAAGAGTAATTGAAAAATATAGTACTTTTGTGTGTGTGTATATATATATATTTACACAAGCTACTTTTTTATCATGGTGGTATGTATTCTTAACCACATTTGACACATAGCAATCTAAATACACCTATCCTTTACAAATCCACAATCAAATCAGGTGAAACTCAATTCCACTCTGTTGCACAAATAACATTTGGCCTTGAGTGAGTATTCACACTCCTGTCAAATGTAATGTAATTTTTCCAGAGGCAACCTACAAACAAAATAGTTTTCTTTTGCTAGGTGTACTTGAAAAGGTTGCAGGAAAGAGTGGGAGATCAGAGAGCATATGTTATTGTTCACTAAGCTGAGCAGCAGATATTAGGAATTAACGAGGCAAAGTAAGCAAAAGGCAGCAAGCAGTGCAATCAGAAGCAAATAAATTTGGGAAAAGCTCAAGTGTTGTGGGAGACAGGAACATTAAGTATTCTGTCCTTTTCCTGTATGGCAAACCTGAAAACGTGGAGACTTGAATAGAAGGGTTAGTGTAATTGTGCATGGAGGTAGCCATCGAACTTCGAAACAAAGTTGGAAGTTGCTACAGCTATGCCAAGATTAAAATGAGCAAATGAGGAAATACAAGACAAATGGATCTGTAAATAGTATAGTTTTGTAAAACAAATTTTCCTGATGGAGTAAATGATCTAATCTTTCCCATAGCAGCATCAGAATGCCCATCACAAATGGGATACTGTCTTCATTCTGAAATTGTAAGCAGTTTTAAACAGACGTTTTCTCTGCCTTCCTACAGAAAGGTTTGTATTTTCCACCAAATGAAAGCGCCTTTTAATTATTTTTATGGGGCCATGGGATAGAATGAATTTGTTGATATCTTGTCATAGGCAACAGAAAGATAACCTTCAGACCTGTTTCATGGGAGGAGGAAAAGGCAATCTCTCTGTTTGTTGAGTGACGCGCGGGGTGTTGAAAAGTCCGATAGTAATGAATGTTAGAATTCTAAGATACACAGAGGGCAACCAGGGTTACACAAAAAGCTTGCACATTATTTTTGTTAAAATAATGCTAGATTTTCTGAAGCCATTTGAGTTTTGTCTCTAAAAGTGCAAGGTAAAATAGATTAGGTTTATGACTTTATGGGCGTTTAAGTGAGGTTTATCATACAGGAAAAATGTGAAGTTTGTCAACTCAAATAGTGAAACCATTCTGTCATTTTGTGCCTTTCGTATTTATGGTTTCAAATTGAGCCAGTTTCAGGTACAGCTCTGCGTAGCTTGAAAATAGTTTTGCTTACAGATTATAATTTTGGACATCTGTATATCTTTGCAGAATCATTAGATTAATTTATGAAAATATCTACCAAACTCTTCTTGTCCTTAACTGCTTTTTAGATCCCAGCATTACATGATGGTTGACAAAATTCTAAGTTTCATTACTGTGTAATAAAACAGCTCTACTTCAAAATTGGTCAGTTTATTGATTTTTAGTGGCAAGGGATTTGAATGTATTCGCTCTGCATACCATTACTGTTCCACTTTCAGAAACCAATCTGCTGTTGTGAGTAGTGAATTAGGCATGCAGATAATCAGAGAAAATGAAATGTTCATACTATAGGGATGTACCTGTGAAAGATTGTATGGAATACCCTTTCTGAAACCTTTGTCAATAAAACCAGACTTTAACCTGGCTTATAGTGCAGCTTTGTGCTTTTTCATGTTCAGTTTTCAGAAAAATGATGAGGAAAATATAAATGTTTTAATTCTTTGTTTATTTTTCATTTATGTGGCAGTTATAAAGAGACAAGTAATGCAGTCATTTCATTGTCATTCCACCTTTTCTTCTATTTTTTCCTGGTTAAAAATCCTAGAATATATTCTATTTATGTGAATTGAAAGGAGAAGAAAACAATTTCCCATAGCAAAGGTGTTAATTTTATGCTGTCGCTAGGTCAGGCTGAGGTACTGGCTTTGTCTTGCCTGAGAACTAAAAGGAATAAGGAAAGTTGTTCTTTGTGTGAAAGAAATAAATTTGTGAGAAAATAAGTGAGTTTGTCCATAGTCAGTTGACTGTTGCCTTCCTCATGGAGAAGGTTTAATTTAGTTTAATTTATTGAACATGAGGGACTGGGAAAAAAGGGATCAAACTTACTGAGTCACAGCTCAGCCCTGCTGTGCTCAGCCCCCATGGCACTCTGTGCCACTCAGGAAATACACAAACAAAAAAGCCCACTGAGTCCTATACACAGTGAAATGGAGCTATTTAGATAATTGCTGTTCACAAAGCAGGTTTATTCTGGTTATCTAGAACTTTCGTATGCTAAATTTTCCTGTGAGTGCTGGCTTTGGAGATAATTTTCATAAAATGAAATTACAACAGTTGAAGAAACAAAATCTTATTAGACTATCCAGCCTAAACAAACCATACTCTGAAGTTATTCTGTAATATTAAGGGATGTATTCATTAAAGGCTGCATCTAATTTTTTGCCTTTAGATGTCCTTTATATTTGCATACTGTTTCAAGCATTCAGAATTGTACAGTAAATGTGACTAAACAGTTTTGATTGATACTATCTACTTAGAAATCCTCAACATAGTGCTTTGAATATTGATTTTCAAAGATAATAAGTTTCGAAGAAAGTATTGATAATTTGAACTGTCTTGGATCCAACTGGATGCAGTCTTGAGGTTTTATTTCTACCTTTGTCTAGGGAAATAGGATAAGCTTATAGGGTAAAATGCAGACCTCTCAATCAAAATATATAACAAAGAGGTTTCTTAAATGTGCCTTAAAAGGGGAAGGTCAAAAAAGGTACAGACAAGCTGTAAATGGGAAAGGAAACCAAATATTTGATGGTAAAAATTTTTGTTTGATTAGTCACAATAAAAAGTGGACTATCGATATGTAATTTACATAAATGTTTTTACAAACATTTAATAATTTGTTCTCGTATGCATTCAATGTGGGGATTAATAAGGATTCAACATACAGCGAACATGGATTTTCAAGAGGGAGTCACATTAAATTGATGTAGTTTTTTCATGGAATGTTGGGTAGGTGGCAGGCAGCAGCTGTGATACAGTTTGACTTCATACAGGTTCGTTATGGTGACCTCTTACACACCTCAGAAGCAAATCACCAAGAGTTAAATGCCCAAGATGCTTGAATGATGTCTTTGCTGTTTGTTGTGAAGCTGGAAGGATGTTCATTATGGGCTGAGTCTGGGTTTTTATTAGCCCCCTCTGTGATAGAAAAGATAAAACTTAAGGGCTGTTATAGTAAAAGGGCTGGCAAGCACTTGGGATCCAGGTTGGAAATTCGAAAGGATCTTGGTAAATAAAATTTTGAGATGACTAAGACCAATGAAGACAAATGCAAGTTTTAATCTGGGGGAATAATTAGCTATGCAACAGTGCTGCTGAAAAGGACAACAGCACACCACAGTCCAAGTCAGCAATATGTTGCTGTTCCAGGAAAGGCAGAAGTCATTCTGAAACGGATTAACTAAATTACTGTATGGTAGTCTATTTGTATGTTACTATATTACTGTCATGGTACTCTGTTTGGTGCTGGTCAGGCCTCAGTTGTAGAAGTTGAAGGGCTCAGAGATACCTGTAATGATGATGATTTTGAAAAGAGAAAATAATAAAAAATATTAGAAGAATTTTCACTAAATAAGCAGTAAAATCTGAGCGGGGCATTGGGATGTCAGCCTTACAATAAAAATCATTAGAAAGAAGTGATCATCAGCTCTTTTGGTTCTTTGTGCATTTGGTTCTGTTTATTTGTTATTCAGAAAAATACTCTACAGTCAGATCTTTTAAGTTTATTACTTGATCTTGGCATAAACGGCCTTTGCTGCTTCAGTATGGGCAAACTCAACTCCTCTATCAGCAAGGCAGCACAAAAACATTTTAGTAGTATATCAAAAAACAGTATTTAGAAATAATATTTTTACAACTTACAAGTTAAAACATAACCAAGTTGACTCCTGAGTATTTTCTTGAGTATATTATACTACATACCATAGATATAAAAATTTATATTACATGTGTATGAAAGTGTATACTTGGAACAGGAGAGTTTAAAATGTGGTGCCTGATGACCCGATGCCATTACTCACAGTTGAAGAGAAGACTTACTGTCTTTTATGTGCCGTGGCTGACCTTGCAAGCCCTTGTGAAATTGCCTCAAGAGAATAGGAAAAAAAATAATGTTTCTTCGGCTTCTTATCTATATTCTTTGTGGATAATTCTTAAAATAAAATTTGGGAAAGTGTGTCTCAAATCTAAAAAAAGTAGCTATTATGTTGAAACTGGCTGTGGCGTTTTATAGCTTTTTAATTTTTTTTTTTTTTAATCTTTTATGACTGCTCTGTTCCCTGGAGTGTATTTGTTAAGTACTGAAAAAGTTCACAGCAGATATTATGCTAAGGTACCAAAGCTAGTGAAGTGTGAGATAATCTTCTGTGCTGAGAATTAGCATCTCAGACAACCACTTGAAAAACCAAAGGGGAGTTATTTCTTCAGTGAAGTTTAACATCTAAGATACACCTGTAGTCGTATCAATACCTTTGACTACCTGCTTACATGTTAATAAAGGCGTTTTTTTGAGAGAGTTTGTTTTGACAGGACAGAGTAACTCTGCTCCAAAATCATATCTTGGTTTTGGAATCCAAATTTCTAAATTTTAAATAGAATAAAATTTTCTAATACAGGTAATATAACCTTTACAGATGTGTTTTATTCACTATCCTGTCTGTATACAATGTACACATTCCCATGTTTTCTTTGTAAAAAAAAGAAAAAAAAAATAGAAAAGAAGGAAATGTATTTCAGTGGATTCTGGGTTTTCTTCCTAGATTTAAAGAGTTAAAAGAACAAATTTTGTGAGGAACTAATTGAATTCCTATCAAAGTCTGTCGTCAAGACTGGACAAGACACCCTTAGTACCGTCTAGTGGAACTACCTGAAATCACAGGTTAGAGAGTAGCTGTTGACAATCTGTAAGTTGCACAACACCCCTGTTCATTATCATAAGGCTGTAATGACACAAGCCTTGGTTGAATGGAAAAAATATTATAAAGTACATAAGGTATTACTGGTGTCTAGATTATGCTCATTTACTGGTTTTACGAACCAAGAATCAGTCTCTTCCAGGATAAATGTCATGTTTCTGTCTCTACTCAGTGAGACTAGAGTTGAGAGCAGGGCGGTGTTCACATGTTCAAGGGCTTAAAAAACTGTAAAAAGCAGAAGGAAAAGTGAAGAGAAAAAGCACTTCTAACTGATGATGTTTCAGAACCTTATTGCTTTTTCTCATGAGAACTGGAACTTTTATAAGAAACACCAAAAGGAAGGATTGATGCAAAGGCATATTGTCTTCAGGGAGGAAGAAAAAAATCAGATGGGGAAATATGCTTGTGCAGAAAATGTTCACATAATCTCCAATGTGATTTAGATAAAATTCAGGTACTTTTACGATGTCACTGTTAGAAATGTGAATGAAATATAAAAATGTAGAAAGTTTTTTTTGTTAAATACATTTTCTGTAGTATTTTTGCTCTAGCAGTTTAATAAAACATTTTAAGTTCATCAGGTGCATGCTAAGAAGGATAAATCAGGTGTCCAAACTGATCTAGCCTCATTGTGATCTGCTAATAGCATTAAGGACCATTAGTGTGGCTAAGACTGCCTATCACCATTTCTTGTAAAATGATGATAAGGACAAATGAATTCAGAAATGAAGTTGCACTCTTCCCATTCTTATTTTAGTGACAAAATCTTGCTGTGTTCAGTATTTGAACCATTTTATTTTGTTTTGTTTGTCTCTGATTCTTATGAAAATATATTTAATATTCAGGGTTTGTGTTGTTTTTGTGTATGTGTCTTTCCCTCTTCTCCCTCCCCAGTTCTGAAGAAAATGTATTTTAAAAGGTGCTTGTTTTCCAAGGAGTATTTGCCATCCAGCCAACTTGGCTGCTGTGTTTGTTTGCTTGCCCTTTGGATCAACAGCTGCCTGGTAGCTCCTAGTGTGGCTTCTTGCCATGTGGTGGAGAACAAAAATTCTCCTTTCAACAGATCTCTTGAATTTGACTTTGTTGGTCTCACTGGAGGAAAGCCCAGGGAGAAACAGCTGGAGTTTGTTATTCTCACCCAGGTATTTTTTTAAATGGGAGCTTTGTGAAGGTTGTACTGTGTTGCCTGCTCTCCCAGCACACAGCTGCCATATGTAGAATAAGTCAGCAGTGCCCTGGCAGCCAGGAGGGCCAACCGTGTCCTGGGGGACCATCCAGCAAAGCATCGCCAGCCGGTCGAGGAAGGTGATTGTCCAGCTCAGCTCTGCTCTGGGGTAGCCTCGCCTTGAATAGTGTGGCAGTTTTGGTCATTGCAATATAAGAAAGACATGAAGCCATTAGAGAGTGTCCAAAGAAGGACCACAAGGATGGTGAAGGGCCTTGAGGGAAAGCCTTGTGAGAAGCGACTGAGGTCATTTGGTCTGTTAGCTGGAGAAGAGGAGACCGAGGGGAGACTTCATTGCAGTTACAACTTCCTCGTGAGGGGAAAAGGAGGGGCAGACACTGGTCTCTTCTCTGTGGGGAGCAGTGATGGAACTGAAAGGAACAGCCTAAAGTTGTGTCAAGGGAGGTTTAGGTTGGATATTAGAAGAATGTCTTCCCCCAGAGGGTGGTTGGGCACTGAGCAGGATCCCCAGGGCAGTGGTCACAGCACCAAGCCTGACAGAGCTCAAGGAGCATTTGGATGACACTCTTGGGGATGGTCCTGTGCGGGGCTAAGAGTTGGACTCAATGACCCTTGTGGGTCCCTTCCAACTCATCATAACCTATGATTTCATGACCTCTGATCCCATGGTGTGGACACAGCCAGCCCCCGTGGCTGTATGCTGGGGTGCCCCCGTGCTGGCAGAGATGCTCCCTCCTGCCGGAGCCCCCTGTGCCGGGACTCAGCCTGCAGCTGTCTGAATGCTGAGCTCCCAGCATGGGTGGCTTGGTGTTCAGTGGCAGTCAGAAGAGATGACTTTCAGATGACTGAGTTCAAGAAGCCTCATATTTTGCACTGGGTTGTTCTCACTACCATTTTGGTGCAGGAGCTCTATTTCGGTGTGCGAACAACTTGCTCATCTGTCAGATATACTGTTGACTGGCAGGCAAACAGAAATTTGGTTTTCTGTACTGTAGTATGTACACTGTATTTATTTTCAGTGTAGGGTTGATCAGACACTTTCATGTGACAAGTTTTCTTGCTGTCTGGGTAGATTAAAGAAATTAGAAACAGTTGAAATAGTGATTTCACAGAACTATTCTTTTAACATTCTTTGAGGCTTGTGCCTGAGGGCATTAATTGTTTTCAGCTAATACTTCAATGGGTTCTGAAGGGCCTCATAAAGACTGACTTATTGTTGAGTGCCCCAGAGAGCTGTTACACATTCATCCTGTATGTGAATCTAAAAAAATCTGTATATATACTTTTGTTGATTTGCTTAAGTACTGTAAATTTTAAGAAATACATGAGGCAAGAGGAAACTTTTTACAGTTAATACAAAGATTTTTGAATCAGATTTGTAAAGATCAATTGATTCCACAATGGTTTATGCAAATTACAGAGAGTGTAATACCAGAGGTCTCAGGCACCTCATCTGAAATGATGAAATATTCCCATTGTTAAAAGCTATCATGAGGTTTTTTGGGTTTTTTTTGAAAGTTGTTGTTCTATCAGGATCTCAGGTTTATTATATAAACAATGTTAGCTTCTGAAAATAAATCTACCAAACTGTTCCTGGTCATCACCCAGACCTCTCTACATAAGACATTCTTTGCTGCATTGCTTTTCTGTTTACCCTTGTGTTTCATTTCTGTAAGCATTAATGCAAAAAGCTTAAACCAAAACCAAGATAACTTAATCTGTTATTTTATCAGGTCAGTCCTTCAGAAAAAAGGTATGTCTGTTCTGCTTAAGCCTATAGCAGTTACAAAGCAAGATGAAACTTTAAAAACTAAACTGAAGCAGCTTTACTTGTTTAAATTAATACCTGTTAAAATATATTAGTTCACAGAGCTTGAAGTTTTAAATTACATTCAAGATCATTGCTGCAAAACAAAAACAAATAGTGAACCATATGGAAAAACTTGAAGAGTACATGGAGCACTCATGGCTTTTACTGGGCATTTCATTATTCGGATTATAAAAAGGGGACAGTGGTGGGTTTTTTTTCTTTTGTTTTTGTTTTGTTTTGGTTTTTTTTTTTTTTGGTTGGTTGGTGTTTTTGTTTTGAGTTTTTTTTTTTTTTTAATTTTAACAGGGTTCCAGCTTCTACTTTACCTCAAGTTCATTACCAGGCACATCACTAGGCTTATTGACTGCAGAATGGCTCCACAAAGGCTCCTGAAATTCAAAGATGTGGGTTTTCCTCCCTTTGCTGTATCTTGTTTATGGTGATAAGAAAACAGTTACGCTATAGGAAAGCCTTGTAGCTGTGACTTATTTGTGTAACAGTGTTTTCTGTTGTAACAGAACAAACTTTCCCACTGACCAAGTCTCATTTATGGCTGTACAAGTCACCCTTGTACACCTTCCTTGCTTTTATTTTCCCCCTGGTTCTGAAAGAGAATAATCAAATTGCCTGCTGGTCATACTTTATAAACATTTGACAACATTTGTTATCAATTTATTTCCTTGGAGCATCTGAGATGCTACTAGTAATAAACAAATATTACTTTAATCGCTCAAGATTTTTTTTCTTTGGTCTAATTAAATTAATTTCATGACTTCTAATTTTCTTAATTAAAGACTTCTTGTAGCCATTTGTTTTTAGTTATTCAAAGCCATCATTACCTTAGGTTCTCCAGCTGGAAATTACAGACACCATGTGAGACAACCTGGACTAGTGACTACAATAGAGCTTTAAGATCTTTGAAATGTGCATTAATAAAACTCCGACTTATTCATGCTGGCAAAGATACATTTCTATAAACCTTCTTTGATTTGATTAAAGTATGACTAAATTTCCATACAGTGGAAATTATTTGTCTTGGGGAAATAAAGGTAGTTAAATTGGAAGAGTAATATAGGAAATTGAGATTCACACAGGTGGGTAGTTCTGAGGTGAGCTTTCTGTGTGTCAGAAGGTTTCAAATGAGGCGGTGGAGCAAGTAGGAGTCTCTGGCTTTCACTCCTGGATCTGGTGTGAGATACTGCTCATTGGGTTAACTGTATGTTGAGCTTGTGTTTGCAGATGGGAGACTAAATTAAATATTTATGAGGGGAATGGACACTGATGAATGCCTAAAGGTGTGTTGGGGAAAAAGAATGTGTTATATTGCAGCCAGAACATGTCTAAATATTGCTGCTGTTGTGTATTCCTTCATATACAGTGTAGAACTAGGGATACGGTTCATCTGTTGTGTGAAAAAACTCTAGGAATCAGATATGGTATATGTGTTCTCTGCAGTTTTAATGGATATTTCTGTGATATAATCACGGTATCTTAGGTACACCAGGCAGATAATGACATCATACATCTTTAGACAGGGACAAGCCCATTTACACTCTCTATCTACTTCTGCAGACTTTTGGTTGCCCATTAAGCTCTGCTAACTACTTACAAGACCAAAAGATAGGCAAATAGAGTAAGTTTACAGTTTTGATCTGAAATTTCTTGGCTGATTAATAATTTGCTAAGGTAAGATCAGAACACTATCTCACTATGTAGAACTAAGACCAGAAGAAAGCCAACAATCTGCTCAAGATCCCAGACAGCTGGTCATGTAAAGCTGTGTTGTGGCTTCTTTAATGAAACCAGAAAATGAAAATATAAAAGTTTATTAAAATATGTCTGGACAAGAGTGTCAGGTCCAGGAAACAGAGCTTGTAGATGCTATGTAGACTGTGTGTGTGATTCTAAAAGCACTACTGCTTTCTTGTTCTAGTTCATGTCAAGAAATGGATTGGTGTGCTTCTGCAAACCTCTCTACTTTCAGTGTTGTTAAGTGATTTTTGGTTCATTTTCCTAAGAATTAATTTGTTTTTACAGAAAAGTTTATGCAAAGATTAAGGTATTTAGGAAATTAATTTCAAGGAGGGTTAATCTGATTTTACCATAGTTTTCATTTTCAGAAACATTTGAAATATTTTCTTGAGGAAATAGACTTTTAGTTTATAATAGCTTGGTTTTTTGGTAGTGGGTGATGCCTAAAAGAGCACAGCACTTCCATGATGGATAAGCATTAAATTTTATCTTCTAAATATTGTGTTTGAGAGAGAGCAACATAAAATAATGTTAGTTAACAGAAGGTAAATGGCAAGCATAGTTGTTCAAATCAGGCTTTGAAACTTCCTTTGGCTTTGAAATTTGGCTATTTCAATTTTTATGTATATCACGGGCTGATTATATTAGAAAATGTTTTCCAAGATATTCAGATATTTTTCCTTTGGAATTGCATATGAATGTTTTAATGTTGTCTGTAAAACACACAAAACATTGTTTAGACAAAAAAAAAAAAGTAGAATGATAAAAATATCCAAATATGCACCAGTAATGCATGAGTTGCGATATACTGCTGCTGGGAAATTAGTTTTTTAATCTGTGTTAGAAGGATTCAAAGACTTACAAAGACGAGGGCAATATCTTCAGAGTAGCTGGTGCATTTTTATTATACTGTATTGGGTCCTTACTTGGTTAGTTGATGTAGGAGGAAATGTTTTTCTAAATAAAAACTGTGTAGTGAGAAGTTCATACATATAAAGAGAAAACAATGCAAATTATTGTTCTAAGTCTTTTAAAGTGAAGTCTGTGATGTTCCAGGCTTCACCTGGAAATCTTGCCGTGCATCAGCTCTAATTCCAAAATAGCTGTGAGAAATGTGCCATTGCTTTTGGAAGGAGAAATTGTTAAGTATAATACTTGTAGCCCACTAGTGTACTATATACAAAATTCAAAATGTATTAATAAGCTCTCTGCTCTTTTTGTATCTTCCTGTTTTTTTTCTCTGTAACTGTAATATAGTTTTTAAAAATCTGTGATGCATATTTTTAATAGTTCCTAATTTGTGATTAATCAGCATGCATATTTTAACGTTTGACCCCTCCCATTTTTTTCTTTGCCCTCTGCAGCTGAAGAGATTTTTGGAAACAGAAATTTTGGAAATAGGCTGCGAAACTTGTTTAAAAATTACGAAGGGAGAAAAGCCTGTTATTTGGTTTATGTAAAAGGCCAGACTATGAAATGTGTTTGTATGTTTTCCTCACTTTGGAACTAATGGGAATTAGATAACTAAACGCCTTTTGAAGTCTGACCCAAACACTGTAGGTAAAAATTTGTCAACATCTCAAGAAATGCCACTCTTTTTCTCCCTTTTACCACCGTGACTTGGGAGTAGCTTCACTGAGGTCAAGGGCTAAGGTGCTTCAAGCTGTATGTGGAGGGGTTTGTTTGCCTCGAGGAACCACGAAATTTGCATTTTACTCTCTCTTTATTTTCATCTTTCTGATCATCAAAGGATCCCTCAATGACTCACAAACTCTAAGGAGCTTACCGCTCAGACTTGTCCCTGTTGTGGACAGAAATATTTGGATTTAAAAATTGTAAGCATAGGGTATGTTTATTTACGTGTACACACCTGTTCAGTCTTCAAATTGCAGCAAAGTTCATGATATTGACTTCTGTGTGAAAAGTTATTTGTGTCTGCTGCAGAACACAGTAACTGAAAGAGGAGAAAATGTCTGCAAAATGAATTCCACAGTTTCTTATGGGAAAATATTCCAAAGTAATATATTACATTTGAAAGTAATGATTTTTTTCTCCTCTGATTTTATGGGATAAAACTACTTGAAGGTGGCATTTTTCTCCATCATATTCTTTCTTTGGTATACCTGTAATGATTTCTGTCCATACTTGGAGAACCTAAATAAGATTATCCAAACTATTCTTAGAAAAGATTTTTTCAGTATTTCAAAATATATTTCTTGACCAATAAGAACCAATAACATAACATTTTTTTTTAATATAGATCCTTTACTATTTGTCCCTCATTATGTGTGTTTTAGGAATTCTTTGGGCCTTGAAGAGAAATTGGTTTACAGTACTGAATAAAGAATTAATTCTATAAAGAAAGGAAGCAGTAATTCAGCTGGTACTGTGTCTAAAATCACAATCCCTATATCTTCTTGCATTGGTTGCATGAAGCATTGCTATTTTTTGTTGTTTTCATGGTTACTCCACTATTTTAATCTCTTTGTTGCATTCTTTATCAGCTTCAGTCACCGTTAGATGTGCCTCAAAGGAATAGATGATCTGAGCTTTATATCAATGTAGTCTGCCTTCAAAATGTTAATTTGTTCCCTGTGCTATACACAGTTTAAAACAAACTAAACTGTTATGCAGGAAGGTTGAGAGGACTCTTGCGTTATTTGTATAGCCACCTGATTTTATTAAGTCTTTAATCTTTCCTTTTTCATTTCTGCATTGTTTTGTCAAGGTGACCACTTACTGCCACTGTTTTGGTTAAATACCATATTAATTGAATGTAAGGACTTACTGTATCATTTTCTGTCTTATGAAAGTGAATTTCTGAACGTCTTGGTTCATTACTTGTTTCACACACCATAATTACTTGATCTATTTAAATGAAATTTACTCTAAAACTCCGTCTCCATATTTGACATACTGTCAGCAGAGATTGTCAGATTCTGTGTTACATCCCAGAGAACCTGCAATATCAAGCGACTCTTCTCCTGAAATACTGCGTGTCTATTTTGTTTTCTCTTCTCACACGTGATAGTAGTGGTTCAAAACACTACTCAAATAACCCTCATTGATGTGGATAGCTAGTTGATTATATTGCTTTCCCACTGAGTCAGGAGAACTCTTGGCTTAGCACACAAGAAACTAAGAACCACAAGGAATATGACCAAGTTGATGAAATAAGACAGCTAAGAAAATTGCAATATTTAAGCAAAAAATAATTCCCTAGCCCACCTTCACCTCCAATATTATTGGTGTTGCTTAGCAAAATCACAGTTCCCTGTCTTTACTTGCTTATTAGACTATTTCTTCTATCGAATAGAATAGAATATTTCAGTTGGAAGGGAACTAAAATGATCATCCAGCCTGACGAATTCAGGGCTGACCAAAAAGTGAAGGCATGTTCTTGAAGGCATGTTGTCCAAAAGACTCTTCAACACTGACAGTCTCAGGGCTGCAACCACCTCTGTGGAGAGCCTGTTGCAGTGTCTGACTACCCTCTCAGTAAAGAAATGCTCCTTAATGTCCGGTCTAAATTTCCCCTGGCACACCTTAGAACTGTTCCCGTATGTCCTATCACTGGATACCAGAGAGAAGAACTCTGCATCTCCCTCTCCATGTCCCCTCTTCAGGAAGTGGCAGAGAGTAATTAGGTCTCCCCTCAGCCTCTTGTTCTTGAAAGTAGAGAAACCTGAAGTTCTCAGCCCTTCCTCACAGGGCATTCCTTCCAGCCCTTTCACTAGCTTTGTTGCCCTCTTCTTGATGCAAGAGACTATAGACCTGAAGACTTTTCTCCTTTCTTGGGGATGACAGGAAAAAAATGGGAAGTTTTAGCATCACTACCTGTTTAGGGTTTTTATTGTTTGTTTGTTTGGTTGTTGTTGTTTTGTTTTGTTGTTTTTTTTAATCAGTAAAACAAACTCGTTTGTAGTTGGTGGCATTGAAGGGTTTGAAAAGTGTTTGTCTGAGTTTTGATTGAGTTTGGCTGCCTCAGAATTTTGTATTGTATATATATATATTTTTTTTTGAGCTCTTCAACATCCACAAGAATCTCAGTTCTTTCCTCTCTGAACACCCAACACATGTAAGTTATGGCAAAATGTCACGTGCATTTCACCATTGTTTTATTGAAATAATCCAGTCTAATTAAATCAACTGTAAGCTGAAGAATAGGCATGTTTATGTATAACAGTGGCTTTAGAGAGGGAGAAAAGCATTTTGCATAGCCAAAAGCACAAACAGACAGTTTTCAAAAATGTAAGCTAACACAATCTATTATTGAATGTTTGGAACTAGAAGTAGCAAATCATCATATGGGCATGTATTTAAATCCAATCCAAAAAACACCTCCAAATTACCCCCAAAACGTCAACACCCCTCTTCCCCAAATCCCCACTGAAAGAGCTAACCTTATATAATTCAGAATTAACTTCTCCATTGAATTTCTCTGGTAGACTTTTTCTTTTAGTTTCTTTACAGAAGTGAGTGAACTGACATACTTAAGCCTGTTAAAATATGGATGGGAGCAATTTCACTCCATTAACATTTAAGCAGTGCATTGGAAGTACAGTTGTACCTTACAGGGTAGTGTAACTCCCAGAATCAGAGAATGGATGAATTATAAAACAAGTTTGCTGGCAAAGGGTCCCTAGAAGGTATTCATTTGATCACATCATCTTTTACATGATTCCTATGCTACTTAGCAAAGCCAGTGAAGTTATTTTTTAGCCAACAGAGAACAGGAAGGACAGAAGTCTGCTAACCAACCTCTGTTATGCAACATGGCAGCTTACAAACTATCTGTTTAGTAGGTAAGCAGGTCCTTCCTCTTTATAAGACAAGTAAGTGTGTGGAGATGGTGGAGGTGGAAAGCGCTTTAAAATTTGGGAAGAGAGGAAACAAAGAATTCTGATGTATCTGAGTTGTACATCAGCATCCGTTAGTAAAACCGTTTGTTTCAAGTAAACAAGTAAACAGTAAGATTTTTTTGGTTGGGAAGATGGGCACTGTGTTGCAGTGCTTAAAAAAAAAAAAAAAGTTTTCCTGTGGAAAGACATTTGCCTTTGAGAAGGATGTCCAGAGCTACAAGTCATTTAATTTAGCTGTTTATAATCAAGGAAATGAAAGGAGGACCAGAGACTATGTAAATTCCCTGAAAGTCTTATCTGAGAGGAGCTTAAGGTACTATACTGATGAGTACTATGGAAAATTCCTGAGTGTAAATTTGCATATTTTTTTTCGGTCACTGCACTTCTGTCTTCATAAAGCAGAATGAAATAAGAACTACATACCATGCATCAGGAATTCCTTTCTCTTTACTTTAGTGTAAGTCATCATTGAAAGAGGTAACATCACCTTTCTTTTCTCTCTGTAGGTCAACTTATTCATTATTTGCAAAAACTGTGATCAGTATGTATTCCTGACAAAATGATGTTTACATCTAAACATTAGTGAGAGAATAGGAAAGCAACTATCAAGAGTGCATGAGCCACAAAGGCATGAAATAATGCATAACTTAGATTTTATCTTTTTGTCCTCTACTAACAAATTGAGACTGCTTTCTCTCAGCTGGGAATGGATAATGTGCAGGATCTGTCCCTGGTTCAGGAAAGCAACTTATTAAAACTTGATATCAGAGTATTTCTCTGCCTCTCTCCTTCATGTAATGCTTCTAAAATATTTGAAGGGTGTATTTTTGTACTGGTGAAATGACAAATTAGATGATAAAGCAATCAAAGGTCAAAGTGTATTGTTAAGTGTGCACGTATTAGCCCTGCAGGGGGGGATAGAAGTTTCATATACAAATACAGTGGCTGAATTTAGTTCACAGTTTTTAAATGGACTGTTGAGAAGATTTTTATGTTACACCCTGATGTCCTGTAATGTATTCATACTGTGAAGCTCATTTGTTGTGCGACAGTCCTGTTGTATCCTTGAGAATTTTTCAGTGGCCTTCATCTACAGATGAAGAAAATCGGGATATGTAAAATAAATGCAGGAGGAGGTTTTCAGAATGACTAAAAAATAAATTAAGCAATCAGGATTTCACCTGCTGTAGTAAATGGATGCTATTAGTAAACACTAGAGGGTGGGTTTTCAGCATGTAAAGACTCTGAGTAGCAGCAGTCTTTGATAATGATGGGAATTGCATGCTTAATTCCCTGCATGCCTTATTGAGAATTAACTAGTGGCTGTATGGACTTAAGATCGGCTAAAGCTGTCTGCAACTCCAAGTTTTAATTTCACAAAGTTGTGAATACTTTTTCTTTTGGCTTAGGGATCTGTAGGCACTCTGATATTTTACATGCAAATTGAGTCTTACTAGATCTTTCTGCGTCAGTCTGAGCTGATGAGAAAAGCCCCACGCTAACCATATGTTACACTGTCTCTGTAACGGGAGTGATGGGATATTCTGTACTTTTTGTAGCTGTCGCTGTATCTGTAGCTTTTTTCCTAAGCTGTACATTTAGGCACCCACGGAGAACTGGATTTACAGTCCTCTGTTTTCTGGGTTACAGTGATTTTGATCTGAAAACAAAAGAAAAGATTTTAAGAAGGAAAACAAAACGTTCTGTACAACTGTGAGGGGACAAAAAAGTCTCAATAGGTGGAAATGCATAATAAAATCAGTTTTTTCAGCTTTCATGAAAAACTAAACATTTGAATCGTTTTCCTTTGTAATTTTCCTTGCTCTTCTTAAATGAAGGGTAAGATATTCTCTGGGATTTTTTTTTTTTTTATTTTTCAGCATTTATGCTAAAGATCGGTGCCTTCAAATACCTTCAACAGTCTTTACTTGCTACTCCTGTTTACTGAGAAAGCATTCCCTATAGTTTTCTCTCATGAAACTGTGGCAAGTTTTTCCCATTCTCTGACAGTTCTGTATGTTTTTTCTACCACACATTGTTTTCCTGGAGTCCCAGTAGTTTGAAGTGTGCCATGACTATTATCAGGCAAATAGAGATTTGCTTATTTCTTGTTTCAAAATTTACCATGTGATTAACTTCTTATTTTATTTTATTTTATTTTTAAGGCAACTGTTGGGGCTTTGTGAAAATGAGGAAAAAGTTGCCAATCAGGCTTTATCAAGCTGGGAGTAAAATTATGCAGATTGGACATAAGGGTAGACACTATTTGTCTTTTATTTCTTGCTTTGTAGATCATGTTCAACATTGTTGTAGATGACCTAGGACTTCTTAAAGCTTTTAAATAGCTTCTTGAATATACTGCCTGATGTTTTCATAGATATTAAAAAAGCTGTTTAAGAACAGATATGTTTCTCTTTTTCCCCCCACTACATACTTTAATATCATACCTAAAAAGATTACATGTTGAAATGAAATGTTAGAAAATATTTCTATAACTTGTAAAAATGTAAAGAACAGTAGCAATTAAGCAAAATTTGGCATATATGATATTGGTATATTTTTCCTGAGGGGAGACCTTATTGCTCTTTACAATCACCTGAAAGGAGGCTCTAGGAAGGTGGGGGTCATCCTCTTTCTCCCAGGTAACAAGCAACAGGACAAGAGGAAATGGCCTCAAGCTGCACCAGGGGAGGTTGAGGTTGGACATCAGGAGGAATTTCTTCACAGAAAGGGTGGTTAAGTATTAGAGTGGGCTTCCCAGGGAGATGGGGGGTCACCATGCCTGAAAGTGTTCAAGAAGTGGCTGGATGTGGGACTAAGTGACACTTAGTTTAGTTTACAAGGTGATGATTGAACTCGGTGATCTTGGAAACCTTTTCCAACCTTAATGATTCTATGGTTCTATGATATTAGGTATAAATTTAAACTAGGGTCTATGGTGTAGTTAAAGCTTAAAAAAGGAGGGGGACCAATCTGAAGAGCTAGGTTATATTAATTTGGGAGGGTTAATAAGATTTGAAATATTATGCCCTGAGATTAGCTCTGTTGGTTAGAGCTTGATGCTAATAATACCAAGATTGTGGTTTTGATCCCTGTATGGGCCATCCACTTAAGAGTTGGACTTGATGATCCTTGTGGGTCCCTTCCAACTCAGAATATTCTGATTCTGTGATTTAATGGAGTAAGTGTATAGCAAAGTTGTGACAGAAATAACTCCAGAGGATTTTATGATATTGTGTAGAAACAATGTTTGTTTGGTAATTTTTCTGTTTTTCCAGAGAAACAAGATTTTTGCGGTCACATGGTATTCTACGTCTCTAATAATTTTTAGATGTATTTTGATGGTGGGAACTTGTTTTGACCATGTCTGTCACTATGATAAAGGTCTCAAAGACAAAATCACTTTGAAATAAGCAGATGGATAACATGTCCAAATGAGAGAGATACTGTATTACTTGACTATCCAGTAAAAAAGTGATAAATATCCTGGGCTCTCAGAGAGGGCCACTTGGAGCTTACAGCTTCAATACACAGCAAGGTCTGTCAACCATGGGTCACAAATCTATGAGATACAAGTCTTCATTAGACCTAACTGGGTTGCCTTTTTTGTTTGTTTGGAGAGGGCTTAGTAAGACTTTCCTATAATGATGTTTTCTTTACTGGATCACAGACAGATGATGACTCTGTCAATTTGAATGTCAGTAGTTTTGTTGCCTGGCTTAACTTCATTCTTAAAGTATTCTCTTGAAATAACAGCAGTGATAGATTTTGGAGAGGGGAACTGGGGTAGGGCTGGGAGAATGAAGACAGGAGGACAGTGGGATATTTTTCTGCTTTAAACAGAAATATGTAATCGCATATTTCATCTATGAGGTTGTTTGCAGGTGTTTAGTTTGTTGCAGCATGTTATCTATTCTTTCAGTCAGTACATGCTCTTTGTTTTGTGTTTAAAAGATATTGCATAAGAAGACTTTGTGTAAAAAAGATATTTGTTCTTCTGTGCCTGCTTCACTGGTTTTGGGGCAGGGGAATCAACGTGGTCTTGGACTTGGGTTTTTTGGGGGGGGTATGTCTTTTACGTTTTTTTCTCATTTTCATCTCCATCAACAAATGAGTTGTTTGCAACCATCAGGAAAAGCCAACCTCTTGGGAACAGGTTTGTGGCCAAGGTGGGAGGAAACAAGGGGAGGGAGATCAATCTCCAGAATTTCAGTGTTGGTGCTCTCAGGGTTGGTTCTCTCTAACCTGTTTCAGTGTTAATGTGAAGCGTTCAGTAAAATGCACTTGAGAATTAACTGGATCCAGTGTTAAAGGAAATAATTTGGCCTTTCAGTGCTAACAAATGAAGCTTATGCCAACCAATATTGGAAAGGAAAGAATACTGAATTGTTCAAGGAATGTGAATTAGGCTGCATTTTAGGAGGATTCCTGTCAGCTTGCCACCCTCTGTTGGACAAACAAATTGTGTGCAAGTGGGCTATTTTGTTAAGTCTTCTGATAAAAGGACAGAAGTGGTTGATGAGAGGAAGGCTAGTATCATTATAATTTGTGTATGTGATCAGGAGTTTACTTGATGAGGAATATCAGAACAAAAGCATGAACTAGATACTTATCAGAACTTGAAAATCTGAGTATTATGACATCAGCCGTCCATTGAGTAAACAATTGGTTGCAGAATATATCTTACACAAGCTTCTTTTTTTTTTTTTTTTTCTTTTTCTGTCTTCCCCCCACCTTCCCCCAAGGAATGAGCCAGGGCTGGTTGCAAAATCCTATCCATATTACAGATGAATTTACTAACCATCCAACTAGTCTTCTTGCTTATGATTAAGGTTGTTAAACCACGTTTTATTTATGTGACTTTATATTCACTAGTTTATTAATATTCCCACACTGGGTGAATATTATGTATATAGAGCTGGTTTACCTGATAGAAAAACAAAATTATAATTTAATATATAAATTGGTCAAAAAGCTTATATGCATTTATTTATAATAATATCCAGACTGCTAGAACCCCACCAAAAAAAGGCTTTAAATTATTTGACCATTTTTTAGTTAAATAATTTTAATAGAAATTTTCTTACTGGCTATAAAGGTGACCAGTAGGTCACTTCACTGTTCTTTTATTTCTTGTTTTCCAGTAACATAAGTGAAGGAAAAAAAGTGAAATATCAAAAAGTATATTTACATAAAAAGTATTGGGGTTTTTTTCTATCTACAGTGACGTAGATAGATGTGACTACCTCTATTAAAACCCAAGGGGGATGAAACTGAATGGAAAGAAAGAAAATGCCATTTGGGAAGCATCATTTGCATTTTCAAAATTGCTTCATGAGCATTTTAGTTTAATGAGCATTCTTCAGTCATTCCATAGAAATTTGAGAGTTATTAATAGTGGTGTCATTCCCAGAGCAGTTAAGTATTTAGATCCCTGAACTGAGCTTTATCAGCTGTGTATGTGTATATATATATATATATATCACTTTATATTTTTATATATATATTCTCCTCAGTTTGCTGTCCCCAAAGCCTTTTTTCAGTGGTAAGACAAACTCTTTCTGCTTCAGGACTGTTAATGAATTCAGAAGAGTTAACTTTTAATTATTTAATCAAGACTTTGCATTATAGAATATGACATTAATTTAATTCCTAATTTAAGATTGTTAAATAGCCTTATAGACCTGATCAGGCAAATTACACTGAATAACTGCTATTCAATAAATAACACAAGCCTTTGTATAAATGGCATCTAATCCCTGTAATTATATTTTGTTAGGATTTCCTCTTAAATATTAAATATTTCTTTTATTTTTTTTAGTGTTTGTGTGGCATTTATTTAAATATTCTCTAGATGAGTGCGTTCTGGAAAAATTGTTGATAGACATTGACTGTGAAGTATGAATGTACTTAACACATTGAGTTAGATACTCACCCATGAATACTTTGAGATCAGCATTGGCTTTAGAAAACACGGGATTAATATTTAAGGGAGAGATTTAGCAAAATATTTGAACAGGTTCATGATTCTGAACACAAATGGGTGTGTATAGACATCGGTTATGCAACTTGAATTTACACATGTGATAGCACCTTTTTGACTCTAAGTCATATGTGACCAATTTCCTTATGATAAAAACTAAAAATATTTTAGGATAATGTAAAGACAGACCTTTCCCTGCCTGTTTCTTCTTGTTAAATTACCAAATTCATTGAGAGAAAAAGCCCTAAGGAATAAACCAGAACTCTTCCTGCCCACTGATTGCAATATGTACTGATGAGGCACAGTGCATTGGGTACTTCTCATTTCCACTCCATTTAGTTTTGCCATTTTAAATAATGTTATCCAGTTTTGAAAAGCCAACTTCCTTAATATCTGTTTCTTTCCATTTGTCTGTAAATAGAAATCACAGCTGCTGTGTGTTTTCAAACCTATTATATCACTGTTTCATAAACAAAAAGCAAATGGAATTACTGGGATGATAGAACACTCATTCCCATAGTTGCCATCTTTTAATGTACCAAACACCATGTCTAGTCTTCTCCCTTTCTGTGATGCCAGTGGTTTTGTTTTCAGCTGGTTTGCTTGCAGGAATTTATGTTACAGAAAGGAGAGTGGAGTTTAGTATTTCCGTGAGGTGCTGGTAGTTGGAGCTGTCTGAGCAGATGGGGTCACTTAACGTGTATGTAAAGAATGTAAAAAAGCAAGAGGAGGAGTGGAGAGCATGAATGAGACTGCATCATCACAGATATGTCAACTCCTTAGTCTTTTAAACTCTCCAGTAATATGAACTTTACTGGGATAGACTTCATAGGCTGTTGCAGTAGATTACCCTTTGAGGCAAGCACATCTTGACCTTGGACTGACAAAGATACTCTTATTAGTAAGAAGAGTGTGTCCCTTCCTCTGTCTCTGCATAGTGATTGTGAGAAGCGTGAAAACCCTTGGGATGTTGAGTGGACAAGGCTGTGTTCTCCTGCAGTTTACCTTTCTCAACATGAAGTTGATCAGTGAGCTGTAACAGAGAGAGAGAGAGAGGGAAAGAATAGGAGCATAAGAGGGAGAAAATCAACTTACACAGATTAGCCTTGATACACATTGATTTAATAAAACAATAAGAGCTTTCAAGAGAAGCTATATAGCAAAACAATAGATTTTCCATTTTATTACAATATGAAGAGAAAAAGAACTTATATAACTATTTTATAAATTAAATTAGATAGCCAAAAGAGAAAATTATATATAACAAGAAGAAAAAATATTGCTTTGTTTGTTTTTGAAAGAAGCAGAAGTAAATTTATGGAAATTGCTTCTGTTTTCCAGCTCCACTAGCTTTCACAGGATATTCCATTAAAGAAAGATGAAAGCTAAGTATATGTTTTGTATAAATGTGTGACTTTTCAAAAAATGAAGAAGTTATTGGAAGAACCTCAATTTAGATGCTGCTTTTTCTTTTTTTTTTTCTTCTTCATTTTTTTTTCCCCTTGAGGGATCTGGAGATTATTTAATTTGAATGCCTGCAGCTGTGGAAGGTGAAATATTAGTTTCACCTACCCATTCCTGTTTAGAAAACTCACTTGAGATGTATACTCTGTACTGCTTTTTTTGTGGCTACTATATTTTGGGAAGTATCTTTTTCATTCCTTTGTTGAGCCTTTATTTCACAGCACCTTGGGCAAAGGCCTTGTGCCAGCTATAGTTTCCACTTTAGTCTCAGCCTTGGCCATATTGATCACCATCACTGGGCTACTCTGGCCTCCAATCAGGAGACATGGAGACACAGTATCTATAACGCTGCTGCTTCTTTTGAGGTCACACAGAGAATCATTTCTGAGGAGAAAAGACAACACAGAAAGAACCGAGTCTTGCCAGTACCACCAAAGGAGACTTTCCACTGTGCCTTTTGCAACCAAACTTGTCTATCTCACATTGGCCTTTTTAGCCACCAACGTGCTTGTAGCAAGCGTGGGGAGAGTCCTTCTCAAGTCTTCGTTTGCGAAGCCTGGCCATGATGATGATGAGTTTCCCTTAATCAGCTATTTATTTACAGCTCCAAAAGGTGGGTTTGCATGAATACACCAAAAATAGAGTAACAAAGCAAGGTGCACAATTAATCTGCCTGGATTCCTGAACTGACTCATTGCCCTCTGGTCCACAGGTGGCATTTCTGCCTGGTAGCCACATCTTATTTCCTAAGCTGGAAAGCGTGGGTGGTCTAAAGTTCTGTAGATGCATGAAGTAGGAGGACAGTGGCTGCTGTAGACTCCAGTGTGTTGTGACTTAACCCCAGATGACAGTGGAGTACCACACCATCTGCTGGTGTAACACAGGGGCTTTCTTTAATCATGGGATGCTTTGGGTTGGATGCTTAAGCTACTTAAACGTTTAAGTTTTCAGATTTAATAAGTTTAGAGTTTGTGCAACTACGTGCCTACCAAAGAGCTAGACAGCATTTGACAGCATTTAACAGCATGCAAACCACCTTCACAGGTGGTTCGCCTTGTTTATGCATGATGTATATAAGAAGGAGTCGAAAATGCAGTTAGAGTTTGACTCTGCCCACACATTCATGTTTTTAATGCTATTTCTTGAAGTTACAAACCTAATGCATTAGTGCCAGGTGGCATAATGTGTGAACTAACTTGCTATAGGAAATGTTACCTGGTACTTTTAGAAATATCTTAAATTGTTGGGTTTGGAATATTCTAACTCCAAAAGAACCTTTGCAATATTTAGTCAAAGTTTTTTGAAGCACTAGCTGGAAAGCCCGAGTTTACTTGTTTTAAGCAAGTGATACATCCTAGATTTTAATATCAGTAAAATCTGATTTACATTAGAACAAACTTAATTACATGAACTTACATATTAATATGAGAGAAGAGACAAAGTTGGCATCACCTTTGTGTCAACTGCTTTGCCATTCTGGTATCATGTACATTTAATTAACGTGTCAGTATCACTTAGTTCCTTAAAAGAATCTCCATGTCTTCTCTTTAGCTAATGACCATCCACAAAGTAATTGAAATGGACTCAATTTCTTTATATCAGTGTGCTTTTTATACTTCAATTATTTTCTTTCTGCTTTCCCTGAGATTACTTGTATGTGCTTAAGCAATTTGAGTATAAAGGAATTAACAGAAATAGGCCAATACATATTTAATTTTGACCTATAGCCTCCTTCATGGAATTTAAATCTCTTATGCTTTCAAATTAATGGTAATTTATCTGAATGAAGAATCTTGTTTAATATGCCAGCAATGCAGTTATGATTAATCAAAGGAAAGCAGTAATTTTGCAAAACTAAGGTTTCTGATTGAGCACCCTTATTTTTATGAGTGTGAAGATGTTTGTGCTTAGATGCTTGCACTGTCTTCTGCTTACATAATGTATATCTGATTGAACATGCTTTGAAAGGAGTAGGATGACCAGTGGCTGTCCATCCCCCTTTAACGCATAGTTTCTTTTTTTTTTTTTTTTCCTTTAGACAAGCTAAACTCCACAAATAATTTGTTCTGAAACAAAGATCCAAGGATGAGTTTGACAGATGTGAAGCTTTGATGATAAATCAAGCTTCAGAGACACCTTCATTAAAACAGAATGGCAGGTCTACAATAATAAAAATCAAGTGTCTCAAGTGTCTAGAATGGAAACATCTACGGATGTCCTTTAGTAGAATATCTATTCACCTTTAGAGCACCACAGATAGTTTTACCAATCATTTTTCATAAGGTTGCAGCACAAGATGAACTATAAGGGCCACAATATTTCCTTTCTTTATAGTCTCTTAGTTAATAACGCCTTGGCTTGAACTGAGGCTTGAAGTGTCTGAGGCAAGGGCTGTCTTTTTGTTCTAACAATGTCCATGAGTAGAGCTCCTGATGTTGGTTAAGTATTACTGACCAAGCATTGAAATGCTGTTCTGCTGGAATTTACAGTAGTTTCGTGGTTGAACTCATTTATTTTAATGGATGTGTTACAGACAAATAGCATATTCCTCTCACCCAATCAGCCAGTCAACACTAACTGCTTGAAGTTAATGTAGGAAGTATCATTTTTTTTCAGCAGATGAGCAGTCTACTGGTGGCTGCAAAATTCAGTCTGTAACATGAGACACATGGAAAGTTTTGCAAAAATGGAGAAGTAGGTGTTGTGATGGCTTCCCATCAGTTGAGATGTTTATCTCATTTTGAAACTTGAACTGGGAAACAGCACTGTCACTGCAAGACTGTAAATGCAAAATCATAATATCTTATTATTCTGTGTACTGTGCTAAGCAGACTTTTCACTTGGCATTTGATTCATTTTCTAGTGCAACATGATAGATTAGTATGATTTCTTGGGTTTTGCCTCTGATTCTTGTAAGCACTTACTGTGGTATAAAATCATTACTTCATTCAGTGAAAGTACTATGGAGTTAAGTGTCTAACAATAATACAGATGATTTAATTAGATCTGGAATGCTATTCTGCTCTGAATAGAATACTGTAACTTTATTAGTTACCTAAACTGTTGTTCAATTGCCTTGATCCAATGTTATTCCAAATTAAAAAAATCCAAAACCATATTGATTCTTCCCTTCATCTGATGATGATTGTATTTTCTGTATATCATTGATCAACAACGTTATTATTTACATAAATGAGAAAGTTAAAACCTGTTTCATTTTGATTTACTTCCAGGTATATGACCATGAAATTTTGGGCTTTAAATCATATTGTTTGTAAAAAACCAACAGGTAAAAGACATGTCTTTTAGTAACACTAAAGAATAAAAGTGAATTCATCAGTCCTTCACAAACTCCTTCCATAGAAACAAATGCAGGTCCAGAGAGGCCAGGTCATACATGGAATTGTGTGTTGGGTGGAATGGAAATGAAATTACACGAAGAAAAAATTAATTATTACAAAGAAAGAAAAAGAACTTGGGTGACAGCTTTAGGATTGTACGTGTTTCCTGGGAAGTTAATCTGATGAATTCTTCATTTTTGACCTGTGCAGTCCTAGTTAGTAAGTTGTATGAAATCTGTTTGAATTTTGATTATGTTTTTTTTTTCTTTATTTTTTCCCTTTTTTGTCCTACTTTGGCCTTTACAGCACAGCATATAGGTCATCTGACAACTTGAACCAATAAGTGTACTAGGCGATATAGTTGTGTAAAGATATGAAAGCTCTTTATATTTCCTTCCTGTTTATCAAGGCAATGTTGTATATTTATATTCAAGACATTATGCATTGTTGTTGCCCAGAGTTAGAAAATTGATTCATATGGAAATAGCTTATAGAAATTTGAAATATAAATGCTCTGACAGCATCCATATTTTCCCCAGCATTGTCAAGAATTTGGCTGGCATTTTGGTGCCAGGAAAGTGCAACATGCTTTATTTATGTGATGCTTTCAGTTCAATGTTGAAATACGAGATTCTTTTCTGCAAATGACAAAATTTCACTTTGTGTTCTATAGAAATAGCTGTCTTAATCCTTCTTAAAATTAATCCAATCCTTGTGGAAGATTTTTGCTTCTTTACAGCCTAATAAGTTTACAAAAAGTTTCTCCTTATTTGTTCCTTAATTTTAGGTCAGCAATTTCATTTGACTGTTCTGGAACCTTTTGCATTCTTTGTGTTTATTTTCCAGTGACTAAGCATTACTGAAAGTGGAAGGTAGCATAAAGTGACCTCTCAGGGTAAATAGTCAAACATTGAATTAGCTGCAAATTACCTAAAAATTTAATATTGGTGATTATATTTAAGCAGTATTAAGTCACACATCAAGTAGATTTAGGCCAGAATATTGAAACAAGGAGGGCTCAGCTCTGGTGACTAATAAAAATTTAGCTTTACAATTGGCTTGTCACTTATTATCCTGATATTAGCTGGAAGAGATGAAATTGTATCATATTAACTACCTCAGTTCCCTTTCCTTTCAACATGGATGATGGAAGCATAAGGGAAATACACAGTCCTTCCACATTGTAATGGTTAGAATAATAGAATGTTTGTACTATGAATGTTAGAAAATCCCTGTATTTGAGGGGAGTAGTTTGAATAAATGAGAGGTGGGAAAGTAATGGGGCAAAGTAACTAAAAATTTTTGAAAGAATAGTTTCTTCCCTTTCTCTGAGGCAGAAGATTAATGAAAGAGAAGGTGTTTGGTTTCTCTTAACCTTTTGACAACATGAAGACAGGGAATTAAGTTCGTCTGTCTTTCAATTCTGATTGAACTGGGCCTGGCAGTATCTTAACGCTTTCTTATCCGTATACGGGGGGTGACCACAAACTGCTTGCGCTTTCCGAAACTCCTGTTTCACTAGGGCTTGCTGGAAATGTGAGTTGGTGCTCAAGTGGGACAGTGTCAAGGCAGTCCTCAGGGTCACAGTCCACAACCAACAGCCACCAGCAGTATTGGGCATGTTTGGGTGGTGTTTTTTTTAAAAAAGTCTAGATTGGTATTATTAAAAAAAAAAAAAAAATAAAAAAAAAAAAGGAAAAGGTGTCTGAAATGATGACTCTGTATCACTATTTAGCAAATCTGTGTCATATTCTAAAACAAGGACAGTCTGATTCTCAGAGAAACTAAGAACATGCAGATCCTTTTTAAGGTCATTTAATTTCTGGGCTCAGTTTTCATGCAGCAAATGGAGTTGGGAATTAACAGATCTATGACTTCAAAACATTGATGCTATGTTTCTTGAGACTGTGAATTTGATTTTGCATCAGCTCAGCAAGGTCGTGCTTTCATTTCCAAATAAGATAAATTCCAGCAAACAAAAGTGACGTGTCCACAGCTTAGAGAAAATACTGGAAGGGTGTCGTGCTTTAGGAATGGTATTCTCCAATTTAGTGCTCAAACTGTAACCACATGGTGCTCACTCTCTCTCCTCACTGTGGCAGGCTGGAGAGGAGAACTGGAGGCACAAAAAGTGAAGATCACAGATTAAGATAAGAACAATTTACTGCCAACAGCAATGAGACAAGAAAGCAAACAACAACAACAGCAGTAACAAGGGGGGGTACAAAAAAGAGGCAAGTGATTCACGTGGAAATAACAATTCCAACTGCTCCCTGCACGGACCTGGAAGGACTCCCTTCTCCCCGGAGGAGACTCCCCCACCCCTTGCAATGACATGAGGTGGTATGCATCAACCTCTGGGTCTTGGCCATGTCCCCACCTGACTACTGCAAAAATTACCCTTGTCCTTGCTGGAATGAGGACAAAGGGTCGGTGATAAATTTTGGATCTCTTGGCTCTCAACACTAATCCCTCATTTGAGTGTGTGCACGTGAAAATAACAACAAAATCTTGAAAACTCATCCTGTGTATTTAACCGTAGTTTTTATGCCTCCGCAGAATGATCTCTATATATAATCTTTTGTGAAAGCAAAAAGTGGCAAACAGCGTCATAAGAGCTTTGAGGGATATTTGCTCCTCTACTAGTTTCTGTGGACACCTGCATGATGCAGATGGTCAAATGAAGGTACACACAGTGTTGATGAAATGCTAAAATTGTCACAGGAGGGAGGAGTAGAGCAAGCCAAGGAAGGATAAGACATCTGACACTGTGCTGAACCATAATCACAGAACTTTTCTTCCTTTTTGCAGAAGATGAGAAGCTAAAAAAGTCTGTAGTGTTTTGAGACTTGGTGGGTATGTTAAAAGTAATGAATGAGGAAATCCCTAGCTGGCAACCTAAGCCCAATCATTAGGCTGAAGATATTACACAGACACAGTTGATTAGTCTGTTGTGCTGTACTGTCTGGAAGAACTGTAAGTATAAAATGGCAGTCATTTGTATCTCTTGTGAGAATGCAGCCTCTTCTGCAGCCTTCAAATGATACATAATTTTTTAATTAATTTTTCGTACTGCTCTACTTTTTCTTCTTGCTTTAAAATTTTCTATTAACTTTAATTAACTCTGCCAACCTTGTAAACATATTTGTAAATCAGCAAACGGCATGCTGATTCAGAGAGCAGGCTTCCTCCAGCTTGGATATGTACAGGTCAGTAGTTCTGACACAGATTATTACTAACAGCTCTCTCTATAAAATATCTTCTGGCTGTTACCCCTGTTATCACCTTTCATATTTCTACCAGTTGAAGCAGCTAGGGGCAGGAGGCATTCATTTTTTGCAGTCCCAGCAGTATCATATGCTTCCTGTCAACAAAAATAGAAGAGTGAATTGGGCAAAGACGACTTAACTCTGAGGCTGTGAGCTCTTTGAAGCAAAGCTGGGATGTGCAGAATCTGGCACAAGGGGACTTTGGCCTGGCTGGCAGTTCAGCATGATCACAAGGAGAAATACTAAAACCTCTATGAAGTTTTCAAAAGTTGGTCACTGCCACTTCAGTTGATGAGCCAAAGACTTGTGCACATGTTGATTTCCAGTAGGAAAAGTGGAGTGCTTTATTCATACTTTTGATAGCCTTATGTTTTCCCAAGACAAATTGCAAAGAACTGTTCAAATTATCACTTTGTTACATGTGTGGTGAATACTTCCCCAGAACTCAAGCAGTGTGACACAGTATTCCCTTGGCAAACTTGGGAGTCTGTGGTTTGGCTGAACCATGTTGATATGAATCTCATTTTCGGTCTGGAGCAGTTTACTGTCCTTAGGCTGATGGTTTCAGGACAGATCACACTCCAGAAAAATCCTAAGGGTGGGCAATTTAAGCAGTCATCTAAAAAATCTGAACAGCAGTAAATAAAAAGGAGATTATACTGACTTTTCAGGAACTTGAAAATGTTTCTTTATATATATTTTTTGAAGGTTTTGCCTGTTTTTAGGTAACTGTTGAATCTTATAGACAAATAGCATAATGTTAATATGGATCTCTAGAATAAAACTTTGAATAATTGGTACAGTGTTACAAAAGCTTCTTAATAAATCTCAATAAAAGCTTCTTACAATATCGTTTACTCCACAGGTGTTGTCTCATAAAAATGCCGTGCAGTTGTGTATGGCACATGAAAGTACAGTAATATGTATACAATGCTTCAGCAGCAGAAAAGAAAAACCAAATAGATATTTCCTTTGTAATCCTAATGGAGTACTTTTTTTAACAAAACATCAGGGAGGGTATACTCACCATGTGCATTACATTTCTCATTAATTATTTTGTAACTGCGTTTCTTTCAACATCAGACATAAAAGTGAAGGGCTTTTTGTTTTGGCATTAATTGTCGTCTTTTTGTGATAAAGCACTTTTTTGCTCCTTTGGCTGATAAAATAATCAGCATTAGGGTATGTGTGTGAATATTCCCTTAGGGTTCACTTCAAAGACTATAAATGAGGCAGATTTTCATACGCATGAAGAATTGGTTTAGAACTGTATGACACGTTGTTTGATAAACACTTCTGAGGCATACCTTACAGTATGCAATATACAAACAAGGTAGAACATCCTTTTAAATTAGAATTATTTTTTTTAGTCAGAAAAATATTTTTTTGTCAATACATCATAATGGAAAGTTTTTACAGCCTAGATGTTTTAGAGCTCCTGCAGGTTGGTATATTCTGCTTATTTTCAGAATGCAAAGATGTGATTTTAATTTTTTTTTTTTCTAAACTCAGAATTACGGGCTGTAGACAATTTGTATACTTCTGCTTACACACAAGGGAGCTAAATTGTGCATTGAGACCAGAAAGGATCTTAGCAACCTTAGCCAAAGCTCCCTATCACATAAAATGTCAGGAATATTTGTCTGGTAGCATTGTTTTGAAAATGAGTATTCATACTTAAAAATTGTGCTTCTGTATTTATGATTTTGTCTGTCAACCTGGACTTTGCATGCAGATGAACATTAATAAAAAATATTTGGGCCTTGAATACCTGAACAAATGTAGCTTGGGATATTTAGAGACAGACAAAAATTTTCACTGATGCTCCTAATCACCTAGTACAAAGTAAGTGTTGATAGCTGTTGCTAGCACAGTACCATGTAGTTAAACTGAAAGAAAAATCACATGGGGGTTATGTTATTCAGAGAAAGGATTACCCATTAGCAATCCCTTACCCTAACAGAGTTTATAGAGCTCTTGGTATGATCATTAGGGAATTTGTAGGGAAAAAAACATTTGAGATTAGCTACTGCATCTAAAGCCTTACTCTCTGCCCCTTGAAAGTCTATTTTATTATGGAACTAATCGAGAGCTCATGAAGTGGAAAGGAGTGAAAAGGTCAATAAGAAGAGCTACCTACTTGCAATGTGGATTTTTATCTGCTAAAGAGTGACAAGAATTTGCTGGGTTTGAGATGGAAAATTTTTTTAGGATATATTTTTTTTTTAAGGAGATAAGACAGGATCAATTGATAAGGCTGTGCCTGAGCACATCAGTGGACCATACAAATACCACTAGATTAGGACTTTTAATCGTGTACCTACAACTTTGCGTTTTCAAGTTCCTCCTTGCTCACTACAAAAGGATTTTTCATGGTCAGATTACGGCCTGCTGGCCATTTGTGTAATTTAATGTTGTTGTATTTCTATCTATGGTAGGTGTTGATTGCCATTCTCAGTTCAAGCATGGCCAAAAGGAAGAAAGCAATTGCTGAATATCTGGCCAAGACTTAGGTTCCATTTGCCTTCTTCTGTGTTCTTCCTTTACAGTCTTGATCAAATCATTTATTTCCTTTGTACCACACTCTAAATGTAGAGTGCTCATCAAAATGAAAATCCAGCAGGGAATTTGTGTTTCTGTATTACCTAGAGAGGCAGTACATCAGTTGAAGTGTACTTTGTTACAGTGTCTGTAGTATCAGTTATCACACTTCTGTTTTTTCTCATGGGTGTGCTTTGATGTCTCTGGATCTTGGTAGAGTGATTGGAACTGATTTTTTTTTTTTTTTTTTTTTCCAGTCAAACTTCATGTCTCCTTTTTTGAAGATGTGACCAAAGTAACTCCCTTAGTATATACTGATTGACATTTTGCATGAAAATTTGTCGATTGTGTTCTTGTTTCATTAGGCTTTTGTCATTTTCTTTTCTGCTCCTGCCGTATAGTTTAATGTCACTGAGGATGACTTGATTCCTGTTGCTTCTCTCTAGTATTACATGTACTGATTTCAGAAACAATTTTGGTTCCAAAGGATCTGTAAACTCAAAGAGATGTTTTTTTAAACAAAGTTAAAATAGTTACTTTGGTGTTTTGTTGGTATTTAAAATAAATTGCAAGTATGTGATGTGCAGTGGTGACAGAAAGCCTATAGCTGACAGACTTTAGTACTGATAGGTTGTCATGTTCTTTGTTTGAACCTAGGGTTCTGTGAATATGTGAAGTGCCTGAGTATTTTCTTTTACAGTCTAATTGCTTAGTTAATTCATCCTGATAATCCTTCCATCTCTTTAACACTGCTGAACTGTGCCGCACTATGGAATTCTTTATCTGCCATAGACCTTCTTGTTAATCTTGGGAGCAAGATCCCCAGTACATCTCAATCATATGGTATTTGCACTCTGTAGAATATCCCAGATGACATCTTATGCATTCAAACATGTCATATGGCTATGACATATCCTGTGATAAACTCTGTTGATATTATGACTTTTTATCAATTTAGCAAGCTCTTAATTTCTGATTTTTTTAAAAAAGTATTTTGCTACTTAGAGAGAGATAAATATATATTTGACACATTAAGCTTTTTGCTAGAATTTTGCATTTCATTTCTTTCTTTCTGTAAAGAGTGTAGGGGGAAGGTACCAAGTGAAGCTTTCTTATAGCTCTTTTTTCTCACAGCTCTTTCCAGAATGCTACATGGCTGCACCTTATCAGCACTGGCCTTGAGGCAGCTAAACCCTTAGTAGGGGATCTGACAGAGATGGTGCAGTTTGCCTCTTCTCCAGGTCATTGATAAAGCTATTACACAAGACAGGTGGTAAGATGGACCCCCGAGGAACTTGACTTCTAGACACAGTATGAACCATTAATCACTACTCCTTGTTGATTTTCACGGAAATCTTTTGTGAATGATTTCCCATTTATCAGGGAGAAAATTTCAAAGTCTGGACAAAAGAAATTTCCTTTACGTTTGAAGAAATTTTTGTGACACAATGAAGCCTATGGAAAGGAAGAGCTTTTTACTTGGAATTATTTTCACTCTGCTTTTTGCATTATATTGCAGTCTTTTCAGTATTTTTACCCAGTCTTCTGCATGCACCTTGTAAAAAAAAAAAGAAAAGTCACTTTAAAACAGAGTTAGGGTACTGTAAGTGTTTTGGGCTCTGCTGAAATGACTTAAGTGATTTTGTGTAGCCTTTAGCTATTGTAGTACATATAAGAAGATAATACATTATCTCAGTACTCTAGGATGAACACGTAAGCCTAGAATTGTCCACCATGAAGGTGCTTTTTTTCTGTTCCAAAAGATTGCCATGATGATTTACACAAATTTATATTTCTACTCATTGGTGTATTCAGGATTTCGTTCTCAAATGCTGTGTGTATTATCTCTCCTTCGCTACAATCAGCTCAGGAGCCCTATACTAATGACACAGTTTGTCTGGAGAAACACTAATATATGTCATGAGCAACTGGTCATCTTTTAAGAAAGGGTGAATGGTGAATACAGCTACAAAAAACGCTTTGTTGGCATTCCTGAATGGAATGCCAGTTCATGTGGGACTCTCTGTACATTGAATTACTTTGGTCCCCTTGACTGCAGTATGTTGTTTTTCAGCTTCTAAATTCCTTTATGCAATAGGGTTGATTACCTTAGGGCACTGGAGGGGACTAAAATTCTGTGGTTTATAGCATACTCTTTATTCTGATATGTGAATTTATGACAAAAAATAAATGTAAAAATTTTATTGCAAGTTCAGCACAAATTTTCTTGGCATCTCTCGTTCTCAGTCTCAAATGTAGATGAAAATGACACTATTAATTGCTGATGCAATTTAAGCAAACAGTATTGGAATCGGGGAGAGGACAATGTGAGTTATGCTAACGTGCTTGGACTTTGTCCATTTTTACACTACACTGTGGTCTGTCTGCAAGACAAACCCCAAACTTAACTCCTGTGATTCTACCTGGTAGCTCCAGACCTTGGGCACCTCATCCAGCCAAAGTATTCCAACCCTTCCGTTTGGAGGGTTCTGAAACTCTCCCGGTGGGTGGGAGGAAACTAGAACGAGGACACAGAGCATCTCAGAACTTGCTCCCTCCTGCTTACAATTGACAGGGTTATCCTCTGCCTTTTCTTGACCTGGAACTTTTGTTTTCTTCTGTGGTATTGTTTTTTGTATAGGAGAGAACTCCATGGAAAAATGTGGAATCACCAACAAACCATCTTACCTTCCTTCTGTTGCTGCCTCAAGACTGTCTTTCTCCAAGATGTTCCTGGTAAATTGAAACCTGATAATGGTTAGAGAAATAAAAGAGAGAAGTCTGCTTTTGGCAGAGGGTTCTGCATACCTTATGCTTTGTTTTCCCGTACTCCTCTCATTTGCTTTTATTCTTTGACTCTAATTTCATGTTTTCGATTCAATGTTGCAAATCAAACTCTTTGGGAGAGGTCTTCTGTTCCTGTGAGAAGGACCTGCCCTGGTTCTGGCCAGGACAGGGTTAATTTTTTGCATTAGCCAGGAGGGGACATGGCTGGGAGCCAGAGGTTATTCCATACCACCTCAGGTCATTGCCAGGGGCAGGAAAAGGGACTCTCTTCCAAGCAGGAGATGTTCTTCCTTTCAAGAAAATGTGGCAGAGGGAGCTGCCCAGTGTTGTCTATTGGAGTGGGCTTCTTTCCACGTGAATTGTTTTTTTTCTTATACCCTCTGTCATTAGTGTTGCTGTTACAGTTCATTTTCTTATCTCATTGATGTTTCCAGTAAATTATTATTTCAACCCATGATCTTTGCCTTTTGTGCCTCCAGTTGGATAGGGGAGGGGGAGCAGCACATGGTTTTTAGGGGGAGTACTAAATTGGAAAATACCGTTCCTAAACCACAACAAGAAATTCAGCCTCATTAAGGTCACTAGATGCTTAAATAAAGACATGTTAACAAAAATGTTAACAATGGTAAAGTTCCTTATGGTGTAGCAGACTAGGAGAACATCTGTGTGCAAGTACTGGTAGAAAAATTATGCCAGTTTTCCCTGTAGGGACTATGTAACACTGCTCTCCCCAGGGAAAGGTTCTGCCTTAAAAGAATTCTCAAACAGTACAATATATAATTTATTCTTCAGCTCAGGTGATGCTGTTAATTTTACTCACTGGCAGTCCTTTTTGTAGCAATTACTATTGCTATAGCTGAGATCTGTAGATCACTTTTATCTATTCTTGATACCAAAGCTTTGAAAGTGAGGGCAAATAATTTTACATACAAAGTCTGATACGAGTTTCTTCCCTCTCAGAGCTCTGTTCTTCCTCTTGGTAGGTGCAAATTCTGAAGTTTTTTTAAAGTTTGCTTCTTTGGCTCTTTGCTTTTATTGCAGATGTCTGCTTTGTTGCTCTTATTTCACACACAAAGAAGTAAACACTAGCCTTTAAGAACAACAGCATTTACCTTTATGCCAGTTGACTCTCTAGCTATATCCCCCAGCATCCACATTTCTCTCTTTTATAGTGAAGTTCATATCTGTGCTCTGAAGTGCTTTTCCTCAGACTTCAAACTTGGCCCTCTCTTCATTGGTCTCATTTCCTGAGATTAAGTTTTGCTAAAGTAATTTTCATCTCCTTCCTAGCCAAGTTGGGCTCTCCATGACCTGTCAGTCACTATTGAGACAACCGACAGTCCCTTTTTTTTTTTTTTACAAATCCTTTTTCTCCTGATTTCCTGCTACACCTATACCCAGTCTTGACAGATCATAGGAAGAACAATGAAGAACCTCCCTTCTAGCTTTCTTGTTGGTGCATCTATGTTAAGTCTCCAGTCTTTTTTCATCTTGAGGTAATTTTATTCACAAATACAAATTAGCAGAAGATCTATTTTCCTCCTGTCCAAATGTACGACCCACATATAAACTGAAAAACGTAATTATGTACAATAGTTTTCTCACAAAATATCAAACACATCACTTAATCATTAATTTATAAAGGCAATTCCTATTAACCATTTGCTATTATTAATAAGGTATTTAGAATTGCTACTCTGTTTTAACGTATTATTCAATCCTCTCTGTCATGCTAGTCTGCTGTACTATTTCAGATAAGAAAAGCCATTACCAAAAAATGCAGCAGCTTTTCTTTCTAAAATCATGTCTTTCACCCTCAGCTTTTAAACAAGATGTAATTTTTAAATGTCCTACATAATTTTAACAGCTGCATACTTCTCATAAGTGTCATACACAACATATGGAATTAAATAAAAGATGCTCAAACATCCTTAGTATCTTTGCTTTTGTTTGTAGCTTTACATGGTGCTATTAATGCTCAAAGTTGCATTGTTAAATATATTTATAAAATTAATGTTACAAAATTAATCTCTTCAGCAAAAGGACCACTTGGTGTGACTAGATAATACAAACCGTTTGGCAAAGGGGGCAGGGTTATCTTGCTTTGCTTAGTTTTATTAATATGCACATATTCACCAACTTGCTTGTACCAGCAAGTAAGAACTTCCTGGTATAAGGTTTGAAGATATGTGTGCAATACAGCATCGTTATGGAGTTTTATGTGTTCTTTCTTTGTATCACATTTAATCCTCCTTGTTTTCTAGCTCATCAACTTGTCTATTGTCTAATTCTGGTGTTTGATTGTATGGTACTCAATAGAAAGGGGACCAGAAAAAGTAAAAGACACTACTTTTTACTTTTCTCTTTGTTTATTTGGTACTTTTGACTATTTTCCAGTCACTGACAATTGAAAGTTTTTTTTATCTTTGAGAGAAACAAGTGTTCATTGCTTATAGTTTGATGCTTAGTCAGAACCTTTCCCAACCCCAGCACATTTATTCTGAACCTCTATATGCAAAAATGCCTTAAGACACTTGCGTCAACTGATCTGTTTGAATACTGCAAATATAATGCCAGAAATCTGCTTTCACATATCGAGTTTGTTATCATGGGAGCTGAAAATAAGGTTCAGAGAGTAACTCTGTTTTTTTGGGAGGGAATAGTACACGACTGGAAAGGTACTTGGATGGTAGAAACTAATAATGTGGGGTATAAAGGGCTAAAAAGCATCAGAGAATGACATACTGTATTAACCTCTGAATAGTTCTACTTTTTGTTTAACAGTGTCTTATATACCTTATATGTCAGGTCCTCAAGTTTCAATTTGGGAAAGAATATTACTGATGGTCAGAGGGCATTCTCCAGTCTTATTCAGAACCTTGCATTGCCCGTGGAAGTTGTTGCTTTCTGGTAGATGCCCTCACATACACCTGCCTGCGTTGGAAGGATTGACGATTCAGTCTTATTTCATATATCATAGATCATCAGCGTCCACTAAATGCTGGCTTCAGAAAGAGCAGGATGAAACTATTTGAACGTTGAATGTTTGGTCTCTTGGTTCTCAAGGTCATCGTTGCATACAATTGCCTGCAAATAATTCATAGTGGTTGCTTGCTCATTTGCTGCATATGGATTATTTTTTGGTTTTTTTTTTTTTTTCACCAAAGAAATCTCTTTTGAGAAAACTTTTATCAGCAAAGTAGGAAATTATCTGGTGAAAATTAATAAGCATGTTTAGTGCCTGATGCCTGAAAGTAAAGCTTTAAGTGTTTGATCCTTAGCTGCACAGCAGTCAGCTTGAGCCACTCAGGTAGATACCATGAGTAAAACTGAGAAAGAGAGGGAAAAACAAAAAAGAGGGTATTGGAGCTCATTGCCTGAAACAAGTGGCTTTACATGTTGAAATGGTGAAGTGTTTTGTTCTCTGTTTTTGAATGACTGAAGATTCAACCTCTTTATTCTTTAGGAAACAACATATCTGCCACAAGATAAGAGGAAACCCTGACATGAGGGCTTTGACTCCTGACTTTTCACACCACTTAACCAACATGGCTGTATGACTAAGAATTATCCTGACAGGAGGAGGGAGAGGCCTCCCTTTCCATTATTATGAAGATCCTGTGTTCCTGACCATGTAAGGGGAAGGAGAAAAATGCAGCTTTTCTTTCAGTTTATGAATAGAATCAGAATGAGAGGAGCTTTGCGACGAGTCTTTTACATGTGCACAGCTGGGGTGAATGGCTTCCATTCTCACAATGCCTACTCAGGGCACTGCACTCAATCCTCAGCATGGTGCAGGGATGGGTGCATTTCACCTTGAAAGCTTTAAGGTTAGTGTCTGGCATCTGTGATTACATTTGCAATTCAAGTTAGTCTATTTTCTGCTTTTTAGCTTTTATTCAACTGAATTTAGTGCTGTGAAAGATGTTGGATTGTTATTTCTGGAGACTGATCCTCCCCCTGTTCAACACTACCCCTTCCGGTGTTTCTAATGCTGAAGAAATATCTCCTAGGAGTGCAAATAATGTTCCATTTTCATGTAGCTCTAACAGTTTTAATGAGTAGCTTTTTATGGATGAACTTAAGAGAAATCTGGACCTATCCACATTATGGGGAACAGTGACTAAATGACAGTGACTATCATCTGGTAGAATCAATACTGGCTTAAAATGTTCTGCCTTAAAATTGTGGTAATACAACTTGCTGGGGAAATATATGTGGCTAAACTTGACTTTGTGAGTATCTTGGAAGCAAAGTAGTGTGTCTCCAGACACTGGGAAAAAGGGTACCTTGGCAAGGGTGTTTATTTTGGGTTTTCACAGACACATACTCCTAGAACATAATGCAGTACCATCTAGATGGGGAAAGAAAAAAAAGTGGAATTGTAAACCAATTATCAGAATAATTTAAAGATCATTACTCTGACATTCATGGTTCCCTTTAGAAGTTGTGTTAAAATAGGGACAGACAGTTGAATGCAAACTATGCTTAACTCCTGTGCAAAAAGTTTCCCAAGACTCCCCATGTGCTGTGTACGTTTTAAATCATTCCAGCTGCTGGATACTTAGATGAATTGTTCAGTGATATCAGGAGAATATTCTCTGTTTCCAGGTTTCTGGGGTGGAGCACGGAATAATGGCAGATTCATTGGTCTAGAGAGAAAGGTAACATAAGCTTGCATCTCTAAATTAGGAAACCCAGCTGAAAGCTGAGTCTTGGGTAGCTCTTCTTAATTCAAGAAATTATAAACAAGGTAGCCTATAAAGTATCTCAGAGTCCTTGGAGTAGGAATAAGGCAAGAACTATGTTTCATTCCTGATCCTTAAGGCAGAAAAACAAGAGATACCATTTCCTGGAGGTGTTTATAGACCATTCCTCCATCTCCCTCTATAATTAATATACAGATCTATGTATATGTATACTCTGGGCTAACTATCTATAGACTAAAAGTACATACCCTTTCCTGAGCGTTTCTATTGGTGTATGGGAATACTTCCTTCGAAGAGAGGATTTAGTCTTAGTGTCTCACATCTTTGGTGGGTTAACAGAGCTATAAATAAAAAGGGAATGCCACATCTTCCAGCCATATTTGTAAGGAATCAGAATTCTGCTGCTTTTCAGAATGAATGGAGGGTTTAGTTTTTTGACTGTGCTGGAAGACAAGCACGAAATAAACTTCAAGTTCCTCATCTGTGTCAAGACCTGAGGTGCTATTAGTCTTCTGCACCAGAATCATCAGGAACGTGAGTTTTGAAAGCTGATAGGCCTCTGAAGTTTATATATTTCTAGGCTAATGTAACTGTATGGAGATTACAATTTTAAATTTGTGAGCCATCTGTAAGTCTCACTTTCAGAATTAATGTACGGATTTGGATTTTAAAGCCTGTCTTAGTAAAATGAATATGAACTTCACTAAAACCTGGAAGCCAAAAGTGTGACATATGAAATAAGCTCAGAATAGGAAGTCTGAGTTCGCTATTTGATATTACTGAGCGTAGTGCTAGACTACTGTTTTCAGATTCTCTTTCCAGCCCAGAATTTTGAAAGATTTGTGCAAAAGTCTAGTATGGTTTCAGAAAAAAACTACAAGGATGAATCTTTCTGGAAAGAAATAGTTTTGTGTAGTAAGAAAACTTTGAATCTAAGTTACTGAAATTAGGTTATAGAGACATTTTAAGTATTCTTTGCAAGTATGTTTACAGGAATGAGATATCTAGCAGGAGGGAATTCTTCATGGCACAGGAAAAATAATGCAGGATCCAGTTGTTTGAAGTTGAAGCTAGGAAATAAAAATTAGAATTAAATGCATGTTTTTAAGTAGTGCAGCTATTGAAAGACTTTTTTGAGACTGGATGTCTTTCCAAAGGTGAGTTGTAAATCAAACAGAATTTTATGGATTAAATTTAAAGGGGGGTATATATATATATATATGTATATGTATATATATGCTCTTACGTTTGTCATGCAGAAAATCATTCTAAATTCAGTTAACTGCAAGCTATTGTAGGCAAAACTATAGATAAACTACTACTTGGCACTTCACATTTAGTGAGTTATTAAAGATGATGCTGGAAAATGCTAATTCCCTTTCTCCTAATGTCAGCATGCTAGGGGTGTGTGCAAGCAGCTCTCCTGTGGTACATGAGAGACACTAATTTTTCTCTCCTGGGAGCGCCCCATTTTTAACTCTCTAGTGTGATGTTTTACTCACGGAAGAGATAAGCCCTCAAGCTCAGGTGAGGTGAGAAGGGAGCCCTTGGTATCTTAATTATACGCAGCAGGAACAGAAAAAAGTCCCCTGGCTTTTGCATTGTCTGTAGTACCAAGCCGGAGGAAAGAAAAGCTGCATTTCCCCATCTGTCTCTAAGCACTGAAATTATTTAAGCTAAACTACCCAGGCAGCTATGAGAGTTAAGACAGTCTTTTACAGGTTCAACTGATATATAGCATAAATATGGCATGTAGACTTCCGCTTAAAAGCTGTTGATTAGTATAGTTTTGGTAGAACTGTAGTTTATTAGTCATGTATTTACTTTTAGATAAATATTTTCTCCTCTAACTACTCATACCATATGATGAGTTTAATGGTTTAAAATATTGGGGTTTTTTTTTGTTTTTTTATCAGAACAAAGCAATTCCATGAGATGTAACAAATCCAGAAATGCTTACAAACAGTAACTGCTCATTTCAACCCACAGACAGAAAATTGCTGAGTTGTGTTATGAGACCAATAGATACATTCAACTGAAATCAGGATTGCTCTATGAACAAATATGAGAGAGAATAAATTTGCATTGATTACAATTACTGTCAAGCTGATACCCTAGAAAATTTAATCTTAATTACAGTTCTATTCGGGAAATGCTTAAGCATATGCTTATGTATAATTAGGCATATGTTTAGTCCTTCATTGATCTGGGGGCTCTTCACTGAAATGTATGTACGGGGCTGGCAGCTTCACTGGTAAGTTCTGCAATGTACATAACTGCCAGGCTCCAATTCTGAGTTGTTTTAGTGTTAGAAGAGAAACTAATTAGTTTCAGTGCAGTTACTTAGTCAAGGGTTGTAGTTCCTGCTGGTTGTGACCGTGTCTAAAAACTGGACATAAGCACATTAGGAATTACCTAAAATAATAATAATAAAAAAAAATTCTGTGGGCATTTAAGTAGGTTGACACTAACTCTCTGTGTCAGAGAGCAAGGTCCTAATTCAAGTAAGGGAAAAATATTGGGAAGGCGTTCCCTTTGCAGTTTTCGTTATTTATGTAGTGCTGTGTTGTTCAACGATAGGATTTCTGTGTGAATAATCATAGCAGCAGGCAGATGGAGTGTTCCTGGAGTGCTGGAATCTTGACTTGATGGGTAGTGTTTTTTACATCCAGATACAATACTATTCTGTTACTTCATTAATCTTGCACATTTCTCTCTTTTATATCCTTATTTAATATTTTAATGCACATAACAACCCTGAATGAATTTATATTGATTTTTAATGCATTGTTCATAAAACCTGGGGTAGTATGGATACATACACTACAAGAAAGCAAATAATCATCCCCTCTTAAAAAAAAATAAAACAGAGATCTTATTCAAAATGGTCACTTTATATTACAACTTTACTGAATTTCTGCACTTGACTTTTTAAAGCAAAATGGTAATTTAAATGTACACTTTATTTACATCTTTGAGATTAAATTTTCAAGGTGATTTCTTATTATCTTCAGCATATAACTGAAAAGTCTCTGAATTAATTAAAGATTAGGAGCCATCTCAATATGTTCAGTTTTCTATTGATGCCCTGTTGTCTTTCTGTCATTGTATGTCTTGGAGTTTCCTTAACACTCTGTGGTATGATACCTTTCCCTTATTTGGAACAACTTTTCATCCTCAACAAATGACTTCTGTTGATGACCCTGGCCTCTTGTGAATATGAAATTAATGAGTGCATTTGTTTTCATTGATACTTCTACTGTCAGTACATTATTTTTGCCATCTCTTTGAATCTGATCTGTCTTCTTCACAATGTTTTGAATGTACTTGCGGAAAAGTCTTATCTCAGTCTCTTATAAAGTTTATGTTCATTTTCCATATTTAACTTATCTTTCCTCATTTCAAGTTCTACCTGTTTTATATTATATCTGATATATAATACCTTCTTATTCTTGATTACATTATGCAGGTTTGATTTCATCCAGGCTGGGATCCTGTTTCCTTTCCCACCTATTCAGCCAAATGAAATGCAGAAAGACTGAGCATATTATGCAGAAATACCCTATGAACAAACATTTCTTCTTTGCTTTCACAAACTTTACTTTCTTCTAAGTTAAGTTTCTTGTTATTTCAAAGTTTTTCTGTGGATTTGTTTTTGTTTTGTTCTTTGTTTTATTCTTTTTTAAATTTTATGGTTTAGAACTTCAAGTTTTACAAAACTTGTCCCCATCTGATGCTTAATATTGTCTGGGTGTATATTAATGTTCGTATCTCCTATGTTACCACAGAATAAGCCAGTAATTTTGTTTCCCACCCCACTTTCTCAGCAAGGAAAATGCTTTCTATCTTCTCTTAAGTCTAGGGACGTTATGATTTCTAATACCACTTTATTGATTTATATCATGGCAACTAAAAAACAGCTAATGATACAAAGGAAACTATTCCTTTCATAAACCTGTCCCACTGAAGGAGCAGGCTCTATGTGGTGTGCAAATGATCAGTTTGCTTGTTTTGCTATTTAATGTAGAACAGATGTTAATGGGTGTTTGAGGAAAATTGCTTTAGCTGATATGATCAATGAGATGACTTCTGTTTTAATTATGTGTCAATGTAACACCACTGATTTCTAAAGTATAATCATATGCATACATTGATCTAAGAATGATGGAAAGTAAAGGGAAGACAGAATTTTACAGATAACTTGAAAAATAATTTGGAAGTCAGATGATATTATGAAGCATTTTTTTGTCTGGATGAAGAATGTGAAAGAATCTCACTATTAAGAATAGAGCCTTACTTATCTCGTCTGTGAATATCCCTTTGTATCTTAAGTGATTTGATTACACCTCAGATGAGCAGTGTGATCTTCTGTTGCTGATCAGAACCCAAGCGGGGTTGGTTGAGTGTAGCTACACCTGTAATCAGCAATGTTGTGCCTGCAACCAGATCTTTGACTCCAAAGGTAACAATATGTGGCACTCAGTGGAATGCATGGAGTCATAGAATGGCCTGGGTTGTAAGGGACTTTACAGACCACCTAGTTCCAGCCACCCTGCTGTGGGCAGGGACACCTTTCACTAGAAGCAGCTCAGAGGCCCATTTGTCCTGGCCTTGAACACTTCCAGGGATGGGGCATCCACAACTTCTCTGGGCAATCTGTTCTACCGTCTCACCACCCCCACAGTAAAGAATTTCTTTCTAATATTTATTCTAAAACTACTGCATTTTCTGTCCCTCTCTGATGTTGCCTTGATTTTCTGTGAATCTGAGAGGAGCTGATCTGTTGAAAATAGACTGATGCTTCTTTGTACATCAGTAACATGTTCAGACTGCACAGGAGAAAAAGAATAAAAAACCCATGCCCACCCCCAAAACAGGGCTGTGTGTCTAGACAGAAGCTTTCAGGTGATACTAACAGGCTTCAACGTTGCAATCTAATCAAGAAAGTTCCAAGTTTTAAAATCTCATCAGCATCAGCTGAGTCAGCATCATTAAAGATCAACCTCATGAGTAAACTGTACTTGATTATAATGGCTGATATTTATAAGCTTGGAGTGGGGGAGAAAACAGAAAGTGAAATGCGATAATATGTTAATTCTGAATGTAAATCATTCATTTTTCCTCATGAGTACACTGCATTTTATCATTTACAAATTAGCATCTTTCTAGCTCTATTTCAAAATCTCGGTGCAAGCAAATTAGGTCTCCAGTATAACTGTACAGGAATGTATGACTGAGAAAAGTACTGCTGATACCAACGTGCAGAAGCCTTTCCAGAGATATTGGGATCAGTGCAAAGCATGACGATCTTTTTCTTCATCCAAACCCATAATTCTGTTTTATTTAGTGTTGAACTTGAAAGGGCTGGAGTTTTTAAAGTATTACCCTTCAGCTGTGCCTAGTGAGTGTGCATTTGAAGTAGTGGGTTCTCTGAGTTGCTGTGTTTCCTCACTTCTGTAGCAGCATGAGAGAAAAATTACAGAATTACCTATTTGGCTGTGTTACAACACGCCCCTGAAGGCAGCAATAACTCAGGTTCTTGTTAATAGATCCCTTGGACAGATTAAAGTGACACAACACTGAATGACTGGTGTATATACATATATATATATGTAGAGTTTATTTTAGAGCAATTTGGATGCCATGGAAAGAACATACGCAGTCATTTTGGTCATTATCTGTAGAAATATAGTAATATGAAAGCATAATGCTTCAGAAAACGTATAAGGAAAAGAAAGAAAGAAAGGATAAGAGTGGAAAGATATCGCCACCTGTGCATCCAGGGGCGAGACTTGATTGTTGCAATTTTGGTGTCTGTTGGTCGAAGTGATGGTCTCAGTCTTGGTCTGTTGGGGATGGGGCAAGCCCCTGAAACACGGAGTTCAGTGGAGGAACACCCGAGTACCTCCTCTGGGGGTGAGTTTTGATGCTGTTTGATGCAACACTGTGCATGTGTTACAACACTGTGGATCATGCCCAGCCCTCGGGTGGAAGGCCCCGGGGAACTTTGGTGGTTCATGAGCCCTTTTAAGACCTGACAGCAGCCTTTCAAGCAGTTGAGCCAGTTATGCCCCATCAGAAGCGACGAATAACTTCAGGCCTATGTGTGAACGTCCAGGTACTTCCCTGGAGGGGAGTTTTCACAGGTGAGACAGTTAAGTAAGGGAGGACATTGGCATTATAAAGAGCATTATTCCACCTCACAGGAGTTGCTTCCTATGGCATTCTCCCTAATCTGGCTCAAAACTCAGTTTCTAGCCTATGGTAGTGGGTGTGCACTCCCCTTCTGTCTTATGGTTTCACCACCACACTCAAAAAACTGTCCTCCTCCCCTTCTGTTGCGGGGTGCAAACCTGGCCTCAGCAAAATACCCACTGCTTTTGTAAATGGTTGATTGTTTGAGTCATTAACCATTAACATTTTAGTCTCTCACAGAACTCCTGTTCTGTTTTCAGGAGATTATTCATTTGATAACGTTAACTTCAAGATTATTGAATAAATGTTATCCTGTCTTTTCCTGATTGTAATATACGTATTTGTTATAATAATATATATATATAAATATATATGAAAATTTAAGATGTAGCATCTAGGTTTTGGCTTCTGTCATAGGTTTACTTGTTCCAAAAAAAAAACAAACTGGGAATTTTTTTCTTTTCCCTGCATCACTGTAAAAGAAAGATGCTGAAAAAGGGAGTGGAAGGGTGGTTTGCCTGGGGTGATTGACACAAAAGAACTGGCCGCAGCCTGCATTCCGGCCCTCAGAAGACTGTCTTTGGTCTTGTATGTTATAGAAAACCGAGACAAATTAAAAGGGCCAATCTGTATATAAAAAAATTAAGTTTATTTGCAAGCAGATAACATGAGCAAACAGCGCTGGGCGGCCAGGGGAGAACTCACTCCACCAAGAGCTCGCACCGAAATGTAACAAAATCTTTTTATTTATACATTTTCTGATTGTATACAAAGTCTGTTATCTCTTCATAGTACTCGTGTCCATTCTGACAATTACCAGATGGTCGTTTATCTGTCACTTGGAAGTTTATCCTGGCTGTCTTTGAGGTGAAAAGGTGTCTCCTCTCATGTGTTAATCACCCATTTGTCAGTTTACTTTAGCTGCCTCCAAGGTGAAAAATGTCTTCCTTCATATGTTAATCCTTCAGGGGGTAATTTGTTTAAAGTAGATTTTAGATAAGTGCAGAATATCTCTTTACCACATACAATTTTTATGAACAAAGTTAACCATTTCATTTCATTGTATACTATTGTAACATACATTTTCTGACATATAATTACCATGACACGTGTTGCAAAAACCAGGCACTGACTAAAAATATCATCCTTTAGTATGCGTGTAAAAGGACTTCTCAAAAGTGGGTGTTGCTTTAGGCTTTTTTAAAAACTTTGAAAATGCCCCTTCAGCTGTAAGACTTTCCTCTATGGCACGTTTCACTTACAGAGGAGCATATTTGGGAATATTTTTAGAACTGTTACCTCTGATGCCATAGTCCTGACCACAGCTGACAACAAACCAACTGTGTCGGATCCTACTGAATAATGTGGTTGTTAGGGCTTGTTGCAAACCTTTACAGAATTCTTCAGGCAGACAGCAAAAATATAACAAATGACATCCTGTGCTATAAAATTCTGGCTGAAAACTCTAGCCAAGAAGATTCTGCCTATTTGGAAAAAGTTTTGCTGTCCAAGATTGAAAAGTGAGCATGCTCCTCTATAAATTAGTATTTGATTCAAGTGGATTTTTGCTCTTTTCAAAGGGACCTTGGTAAGATTGTCTGCTATGATCAAGACACGTCTCTGAGGTTAAATGTTAAAAACTGAAACAGAATAGCAGGTAAAGAAAAATTATGCTTTGACCCACAAAACTAGAATATAAATAATTATACTTCCGATGAAACAGCCTACAATGTAAAATGTTTGTTCCCTTCAGTTTCATTTCACATCAGTTAAATAAATCTGCAAGGCTCACACTTTCTTTAGATCATTTTATGCTGATCTATCGGTTTTGTAAAGAGCTGTACTCCAGTGGGTAAAGGAAATGTTGTACTCAGTCAAAGCTAATAACTGTTCTTCCTGACATGGCTTTAATGAAACGGATTCTGTTCCAATTATGAATATATTTAAAAAAACCAGTGTGGCACTACAACTCTCGAAACAAAAGACATGCCATGAATTTTGGATAGCAGTTGAAGTTGCACATCACAGGTTAATTTTGCTTATTGCATTGACCAATTTAATTGTGTGTAAACTACATTTCAGTTAATTCATTACTGAAGTGACTGCTGTTAAATGGGTTAGAAGATCTTTTAATAGCCATTTTAAGTAAGAGGAGTATGTGCTAGCTTTGATTAAGTTTTTTCCTGACCAATTAGTTATGGAGGAAAATAGAAAAAAAATCCAAAACTTAAAATGTAATGTCACACAATTTGACTGAAAAGTTTTCTTGTTGCTTTTATTCTTTCTTAAGAACATCTCCTTGGTTTTGCTGCATGTGAAGTTGATTTTTAGGTGTAGTATGACCTGATACAGTCTGGGACACTGAGGCCAGTCATTTTGCACCATAAACACTAGACACACTTATAGTCCCACAAGGGCCTGTGTAATTCACTAGACTCCATGTGAGCCTCTCTCTCTCTCCCTTATCTCCTGCAACCTGAACCATTTGAACCATCAGATCTTGTATGGTAAACATTTTTTCTTTCCCTTCTCTGCTTATCTCTTCTGTCTTTGTTTACCCTTTTAATCTTTTTTCTTCTTTCACTCTTTTCCTTCTCTTGTGGGTAACTTAAAACCAATGAATTGTGTTTTACTAAAACTAGTATATTGATTGCTTTTAGTATTTTTTTTTTCCTGTGGAATGGATTTCTGTGCTGAGTGTTTTAGTGAAATGCTTTTCCCTGGTTGTATTTTATTCCTATAAAACCTTTTTCCCAAAATATCTTATTTTTCTCACTAAATTAAAAGAATTTCTCTTAGAGACAAGTGTGTGACTCTTTCTCTGGACAGTAATTCTCTGGACATGACTAGCAAACCAAAAGGCTTTTAAAAAGTCTTAAATAAAATGTAACCACTCTGTTCAGCTTATAGCTTAAATCTGGAGCGTAACACCCTTGTGTCTGCAGTTTCTTTCACATGTTCTCACTTCTCTCTCCAGCTTCTATTGTGCAGGTTTTCTTCCCCCTCTTCTTAAATACATTATCCCAGGGTGCAACAACAGCCTGCTGGCCAGCAGCAGGTGTGTCTTGGAGCTGGCTGGCATGGCTTTATCAGACATAGGAGAAACCTCTCATAGAAGCCAATCCTGTGGCCACCCCCACTACCAAAACCTTGCCACACAGACTGAATACAGACAGGGACCAGTCTTAGAGCTGTTTTCTTTGAAAAGGAAGGTATTTCTGCTGCTGTGGCTAATGCTTAGTTCTTGGTTCTGATAATGACTTCTGCTTCACCTCTTTTTTGTCGCTGATATGTATAGTTTGGTTAAATCTGCAGCTCACAGATTTTAGGCTGAGAGTGAACCTTAATCAAGTAGGGGTGACACAGTCCTTTTGAAGCAGCTCTAATTTATTGGGCTAATCTACCCCAGTTGCATCTACCTTCCTCTGATTTCTTCAATCCCTTCCTTCCTGCATCTGTGACAGTTGAAACTTCACAGTACTGCAGAAGTGACAGCACAGAGCACCTCTTCCTTCCAGCCACTTGCAGCCTTAGAATTTCCAAAGAGGGAGGAAAAAGGAAAATTCCTTTTCATCTGCCAGCAAGTCAGTCATTCAGATACTGTGAGTTTCTTCATAATTTCTACAATGTGCAGGACATTACTCAATGTTCTTTACAGAAGATTATACAAGCAATAGGTAAAAGCAATTTGTAAAGCAAGAGAAAATCAGCAGGCAAGATTTCTCACTAGTTTATTCTCCCTTCTAAAATATGGGAGATGTTGATTTGTTATCCACCTACTAAAATAAAAATCATCTTAGCAATATACACGGTGAAGTCCTTGTACTCAGATTTGGACATTCCACACTGAACATTCACTCCGCCTTTGACAGAAGGAGAATTTTGCTTGGGAGCAAGAAATAGTTGAAGACAGTAAAAGATTACTGAAGTGAATGTAAATCTTTCTAACCAAGGTCAGAGTGCAGTATGGCTGGTGGAGCTGTGCTTTGTGGGTTTGACAGCTGTAGTTTGAGTTGGAAGAGATCCTCAAGGCACATACCAGCTAGAAGCAGAGGAGGAGAACAGGGGATGCAACTGCTGCCCATTGTAGACTGCCCCAATGCCTGAAACAAAACTGAACCAGTCTTCTCTGTGGGTCTAGAAAAAAAACCCAGCCAGTGCAGACCGCGTGACAAAAATCAAAGCAGTCACACAGAGTCACAAATTGTCAGATGCTGTACGCATTACAGCAAGCCAAAACAGAACAGACTGATACAAGAAACACATTTGTTGGGCAAAACAGAAAGATACTTGGCCTTATGGTGTTATAATGTGATGTGTTTAAGGGCAGTTGCTACTTCTTAGTGATTAGTTTATTACCACAAGAGGTACATTTTTCAAGTAAAGAAATGTCAATTTCATGATGAATTTAATTCCAGCATTTTTCAGGGCTCTGATCACACGATAATGACTTATAAAAGCTTAAGAGTGCAATTTCAATTAAAGATGTGCAGGTGGTAGGAAATTTGCATATTAAAATAACAACAGATTTTTAAAAAATATATTATTTTGAACTCCATTAGACAGTATGTTCTGTATTCTCATTATCATGAGGCTTTTGTCCTCTATCCGTCTTTCCTGTGTGTTGTAGCTTCATATACAGGGTGTTCTATTGTACATTATATAAAGGAAATTGATGTTATGGGCCTGTTTCTAAACATGTGACAAAAACCATGCAGGAAACCTTATTTATGATAAGCACACTTGGGTTAAATTCATCTGATTTGTTTTCCATTCTACTTGGTAATAGCCTCTGTGGTATTGCAGAGCTAAAACAGCATAAGTGCTTTGTTTTGAAGGAATACAATAGTTGGCAAGCAAAGTATATGCAAAAAAATAATTAAATAAATTTAATAAATAAATAAATTTAACAAATGATAACTAATATGAATAAAAATAAATAAAATTACTTAATAAATAATTAAATAAAGTTTTCTAGTGGTGAAAAACGAAGCTCAGAATTCCTTTAGACATCAACCTGTCCTTCCCTGGGAGGAATGCTGTTATCAAAGAGTTTATCATAGCTGAAGGGAACCTGCTCCTTAGAAAGACACAGTAGGAAGGGCTCTCTAAAATATTTGCATTTGTTGAGCAGAAAGCTGAATTTCCACAAGTAAAAAGAGATTGCATGGTACAGCAAAAGGTTTTTTTTCAAAAAGAAGAGACACAGACAGACTTGTTGGGCCACTCCTCTAGTCACAGAAAGTTTTCTCACAGTGCAGGAGCCCCAGCAGCAGTGTAATTAAATATTGAGGTACAAGTTGTGAAATCTAGATCAAAAATAACATGTATGTACAGACTTTGTGTGACTGGAATTCTAAAAGTGCATGGGATTCAGACTGACACTTGGAATAAGGCTGGCTGCAGTCAGTTCCAAATGTGGGCGCTGGGACTGTTGCTTTCCAGAAGCTAGAAGGAGCCAAGTCTGGCAGCAATGGATGGTAGGAAGTCTTAACTACCTTCTCAGCAGTCTTGAGCTTGGACCTGTAATGGGAGGACCGCCAAGTATTATAATGGGGAGCACATTTACATTGTTAATGCAGCAAGAATCAGGCAAAGATACCAAAGAAGAGTTAAGTAGAACGATAAATTGATGTAATTAACAATACAAATAGGTATCATTAAAATGGAACATTTCCCTTGTTCAACCAGCATGACTGTTGGCAAATAGAAATGTTGAAGACTGAACCCAGCAGCAGGAAATGCAGTTTTAGAAGTAATTTTTTTTTTTTCTTCTGGAGTTTCAGAAGTGTTCCTGAGAACCTATCCAAATACTCTTATGGAGAAAGTGCTTGTGAAAGCAGCATTCAAATAGAAGAAAGTGTATTATAACTAATTATAACTAAAACATAGATCTAATTCTTGATTGACTTGTTTGAAGTCAGATGGTGTCTATCAACTGGCGGGTGCTGGCACTCATAGTCTGCTCAAATGTTCTCTGTTTACAACTTTAACTGTAATTAAAAAGGTGGTTTAGGCTTAAGTTACTTCTCTATTCTTATAACTAGGTTTTGAGAATTAATCCTTATGCTGCAGTGTTATTTCAAGTTCATCGACATATGTTAATGCTACTTGTCAGCTAGGCTGACATAAGTTCTGTGGTTGGTAACACATGACACCTAAGTTGTAGGTACAGTTGAGGTTGGAAGGGACCTCTGGAGGTTGTCTGGTCCAGCTACTCCCTACTCAAGTATTGCAGAACTCACTTGTTGACTGAGAAGGGCTGGAGTGGGAACTCAGATCTTATTTCTAGGTCAGTCAAGTTCTGTTTAGAGAATTATAAGTATTTCTATTTGGGCAGTGTGTGCTTTTCCTTTTTTTTTTTTTTTTTTATTTAATATTTTGATTGATTTTTTTAGCTTTGTTTTTAAAGCAGGGAAAAAAACACCACAATTTCTTTAGAGAAAGTCAGCACAATCCTGAAATTAAGTCTTCTTTAAATAGATCTTTAGCTTTTCCTATGGACTTAACTTTTACACAACCCAGGTGATTTAAGAGGGCCAATGATTATCTGTGTTTGGAATGTAATGTGTTTTTATTCCAATTTATAAATTAATTTTAAGTTGGGTTGGTTTATACATGACTCAGTTTCACATATTTATGTAAATTGTAGAGCTACTGTGCAATGCTTGATACATAGTGGAACTTAGCAATTCATAACATTCTCTTCAAAAAGGAGAATGAAGGACTGACTTCATCTGCTTTAACTCACTGAGTCCAAACTTTGCAAGAAAGAGATGAATAAAATGCTTTAGAATTAATTAGCTGTGTTAGTGCTGTATTAGAAGAAATTATGAAACATCAAGGTCAAGGACAGTAAGAAAACTTCTCAAGTTCGACAAAGGAAAACAAGTAAGCAGCAGGCAAGAAGAGCACAGACCAGTACTCAGTCCTGGGGAAGTGTCATGACAAATAGAAGGGGCCATATCGGTAGAGATTTTAAAAAACCGGTTTCCAGGTCCTGCATTGTCTGGAACAGGTTCAGAATCGAAAGATAAACTGAGCAGTATGTAGATGCAATGGGCAGTTCTGTAATGTTGTGATGCAGTCGACGCTAGGGATAGTCTGAAGTGACATCAATGTCTCTTAAACAGGTATTCTGACTTGCTGAGGAATTCTTAATTTCTTCTCAGGGACTGGAACTCTACTAACTTACCAACTCAACTTCCTTATTCTGTGCCTTTGCTCTACTTTGAGAAATAAGGATTTAGAGTAGTCCCTTAAAGACACTGAAATACGTGAAAGTTTGAAAATGAATTAGAGCAATTTTCACTAAATCTCTCACATACTGTCATGCTAACATAAATTCTTTGGAATTTTAGCAACTCTTGTTTTGAGAAGATGGTACCAGACTCTTAGAGAAACTCAGAATCTTAAAATTGCTAAATTGGGCATCTAATCACAGGAACCTTTATCTTCCTAAAAAATTTAACATGCTGATTTCAAAATATTACAGATAACTCTGTATATTTTCTATATGAAATAAAGTTTAACACAGTTAAACTGGAGTTGTAGTGTAGGCATTAGTTCAAATTGCATCGTTAACCCCACCAACCTTATCCAGCATGTGTTGGTTGTCATAGGTATGTTCACCAAATCTGAAGAGTATAGGGAATAAATCTGGTGGTGTATTTTACAGACCATGTAGTGGTGTTTCTGCAGATTGTGGGTAGCATGGGGCTGGAGGGGAACCCCAATGACAATAACTGAATACCAACCCAAAACCAAGCCACAACTTTCAACCAAGTTGATGCAGATAGGGAGAAGTCCTGGGAATTTATACGCAAGTGCAAAGAAAACAACAGATTAAGTAAATTAAAATTATTTCGAGAGCTACTAAGAACCATACTTTTTGCTACATTTTTAGATCAGCTCGTTTCAGATAACTAGCATGTAAACTGCAAAAAGCTGAACACTAACACTTGTGTTCTATGAGTTTTATAATACAGAAGAAAGAGGATAAGTGTTGAACACCTTTCAAGGCTGATTAAATAGAGAAGTAAAGCTGAGGAGTTGATGGCTGCAAACCCCCTTTATTGTGAATCTATACTATTACAGCCATTAGGTTACTAGATAAACAAAACAATGATAAAAAAAAAAATTAATTCTGATCTATATCTAGGCTGCTGAAATGTTTGTTTTATTTTGCTCCTCATTTCATATTTATAATCCTATGGATTAAGGAGTTAAATGTTTTAAGAAGGGTAACTTACACTTTTCAAATGGAACTCAGGCATTAGATAGGCCATATGCCGTATTTTTTAAAAGGAGAATGAAGTAGTAACTCCTTGCTTCAAAACTGTAAGTCCCCAAACGTCAAGAGGTTTTTCCTGGATCTGAAGAAATGTGACTAGACTTGTTTGGCCAGCACCTTCTCCCTCTCTGTTTTTTTTCTTTTAAATATATATGCTGAAGAGGAAGAGAACACAGGGAAATATCATCACTTTTTTCCTTCAGTATCACAGATACCTTTCAAGGAAATATACTTGACTGTTAGATGGATAAATAGAAAGTAACATTCAGACCTAGGGTCTCAGTTGACACCGTCCCCATAAAAGAAAAATAGTCAGGCAGCAGACGACTAGAGGTGACCAAAGGTATTTCTGTAAAAAATGCCATGGGCAGAGGTAAAAATACTTTGCAGAACAGGTGTAGAACTGGGTTTATACTGAAAATCTGAAGGGTAGGTGTCAACGGTTTAGCCCTGTGATTTAGTTTCGGCTTCAAGCCATGCCTGCCTTCCCCAGGCCAGGCCAGGCCCTGTGGGGGTTGCCCCGCAACATTAACTCCTTAATTTCTCCTGCACAACACGTTTCTTTTCCAGTTTGTTAAATGGAATGCATATGTCATTTGTAGAGACATCACAGTAGTCTTTAAGTGGCTGCTTGGCCAGAATTTCACCTGGAGTTAACCATTTTCTGCCCCTTCCTGGGGGAATGGGCTAAACCATGACAGTAGGATAGAAATAAAAGCAGTTTTTAGTTATGGAAATATTTCTTCAAAATATTCAGTAAGGAATAATCTGCCTTGTGTCCCTTAGCACTGCATGAACAAAGAAAACTTCCTACTCCCCAAATTATGTTATGCTCTGCTAGCATTTCTTTTAGGTTATGTAAGCTTTTGATAAATACAGAACACTGTGGGATTTATATGAAAAGTCCTGCTTATCAGGATATTTATTTTTTTTTGTACCCTGCTGATAACTTTTCTGAAAAGTGTTTTTTAGCAAACAGCCAAACCTCATCTGAACACTTAGCGCTGCCATTCATAACTGATGGAATATCAGATATTTACAAGGAGTGGATGATTTAGCCCAATGCATGTATACATCAAAAAAACTCATTCCTCATGACATTTTGTATCTAATTTTTCTTTGAAGTCTGTGTTATATGCTGGTGATGCCCAAACAGTTCTTACCTTGAGCTTAAAACTATTTTGGTATTAGGGTATTTTGATTGAAATAAAGCTGACAAGATTGTAGCCAATGTATAAAACATTAGCATAAGATATTTTAACAATACTCATTCATTCTGCTGCGTATGAGCTGTTAGAAAAAGAAAGTGAGATTTGAAACTGCATTTTGTTCTAAATGTGTTTATAGTAGTCATGAAGTCCTGGTTTGAGGGCTTGGGTTTCATGAAAGATTTTGGAGGTAGCTCCTTCTTGGATAGCCATGTTCTTTTTCTGGCTCCCCTAATGTAACAGACTGTATGAACACCACTAATGGGTTTTCTGTTTGGTTTTAGGCAGCAGAGTCATAATTCACGAAACTGTAATTTAAGCATACTCTTTATTTAGCATGAAAACCACAGTTTTTAGCTGAATGCACTCAGAATATAAAACATGACCCAAGAATAATTGCAAGTTAGTCCAATTCCTTGAAATTATTATGACAAAGAAAATGTGTACAGTATTTTGATGGACAGTAGCCAGATATTCCTACTGGGGCAGATTAAGATGATGAAATGAAAACTACAGAAGGGGTCTGAGCTGAAATTGATTAACAGGTTATATTTTCCCAATCTCTATTATTCCACTATTTAGTTAATAAACAAAATATTTATGTTCCTGATTCTCTTAATCTTGCTCCTTAAAGGAGTAGCAACTCCACTGGGATGAAAGCTGCTGCGAGGCAGTTGCAACACAGTTCTTCTCTGGTGAGGGAAGTGTGATGTTGCAAGAGAAATTATGCATAAGTTTGCATCTGCCTCCATTGTCAAAAGCGAGGTATTTGGAACTTTGGATCCTTCTTCTCTGTTTCATCTTAGCTCCGATATTTTAGCGTGATGAAACTGCAGGTGTGCTACTTCTGTTCCACCAGAACCTGGGAATGGGAGCACTTCTGGCGCTCAAGGTATTTCTTTCCCGAGTGCACATTCACGTGACGTTGACTTCACGCAGACCGGCTTGTGCCGTAAGTTCCACTGTATTCAGACAGTCAGTCTTGAGCTCCCTGTGCTTCATCAGTCTCGTGTCATCCTGGTAAGCTGCTGTTTGTTTCCTGTATTTGGCTCTGTGGTGAAGGCCTACAGCATCCACAAGAGGAAATGTTGTTTTGATTGAAAGCGATTGCACACACCAGGAGAGCCGGAGCTAAACACAGAGGAAACTATAAACAGTTTAATCTCCTGGCACTTCGAAAGACTGTATCCTTAGGCACAACTGCTATTGATATCATGAAAGTGGAGCAGCTTCTGCCTACCAAGCTCAGTAAGGAGCTCAGAATGAACCTGAATAACGAGAGTGCATCCAACTTGATGTCTTGAGAACAGTTAGTATCTGTAACTGTTCAAACGTACATGTGAATGCTTGGACACCCCAGGTGTAACAACCCCAGGTTTCTACATATTTAAAAGAAAAAAAAAATTGTTTCCAGTAGAGGGGAATACAGTTCTTGGCCTGTTTTTTCTGGTCTGGCTTCAGTAAAGAATATGCATATTACTAAGATCATGCTTAATGTTATTTAGATCAATTTGCATTAAAGTTTCTGTCAAAACTAAAAAAATGTGCTGAGAGACTGCCAGTTTTGCTCATTTTTTGTCGAAGAGAGCTGGAATGCCTTTCTCCTTCTTCTTATGTGAAATTTCTCCATATTTGGGGGTGGGGAGGAAGTATAAAGTTGGGCTGTTGACTTGTTGCCCAGGAATTTCTGAGAAAAATACATTCTGTAAATTTAGAACTTCCCCAAGATGATTTTTGTACTGCTCATTTTTGAATTTGGAAGCAGAACAAGTTTGATGGTAATTACCCCTACTACTGGCTTGGGATTTCAAATGTAAACATTTTGCACTCTTCAACTGTAGTCTTCCTTCATCTTAAAATCAAGAATGTTAGCTGTCACAATGCTTTTTTTTAAAACATACATAAACGAGAATTAAGTTATGAAGCACTGAATTGTTTTGCCAGTGGAACAGCACTGAGCATGAGAGAATGTGCTTTATAATTGTTTTTCTTTTTTTACTGTAGTTAAAGGTTTTTTAAATGTGTTTTTGTCAACACAGCCTGATTAATACCTTGGGTTTTTTTCATATTCTGGACATGGACTCTGGAGAGCCCAACTTAATCCCTAATTGGATATTTGTTAACCCAAAAATGGATACAGTCTAGCACCATTCAATATGATGATCATACATAAATTTATAAAATGTTATCATTGTAATATTTAAGCACTGCATAGATAATTACAATGTTTATTCTGGAGTAGGGAAATGGGCTCTATTTCAGATTAACTTGGTGCATGGAGCCACTAGGAAAGAAACAATGCTAGTATGCAATGGAAGGTTAGAACTGCATGTTTCTGAATGATGTATCTACAAAAAATACACTTTTAAATCAGTGCCCTGTAGTCTGCCCAGAGACTGCTAAATTTGGGCAACAAACAGCTTTAGCTCTTGAAAATTTTAAAAATACTTTCTTCCAGATTCGACCATATGTAAATTTCTGTTAAGAATTTTTATTCTTGGAGTCCTCTACAGGTAGCATTCTGTTCTAGTTTTTAAACAGCTGCCTTTAGGAACTGAGTTTTAATGACCAAGTAATTTTTTTCTCATTTTCTCCCCATTAGATAGGTTAGATAGAGGTTTATTGGGTGAGTATTCATTCTTATTCCTGCAATTTACTTGTTATCATATCATCCTACCGGTTTTTTTAGATTCCTGTGCATCATTTCGAGAAACCTGTCTGAAAGTTTTTAAAATGATTTTTTAAAAAAGTTAATGCAACTACTTTGGATACCCTAAACCTATTGTTTCATAGGAATTTTGAACATATATATAGTACTTTATTCTCACTTTATTCCATTTCTTTAATGTGAAGTCAATAAAGATGTAGTTTTAAAGAGATGAAAATATAAAATAACTGTTAAAATGTTTCCTGTATGCATGCTGAGCTTTCTCTTTGACTGTAGCTATGCTGACTGTAGCACTAGGCTGATGGTGACAGTCAAGGTTCTGTATCATCCTCCACTCGATACCTTCTTTTTGTGGATGTTTGTGACCCTCCCTTTGTGTTTACCTACCACACCTGCTGAGATTCTGCTTTGACAACAAGCGACAGTCTGTGTGGCCAGTTGAGGCCAATCCACGTTGGACTGATCTTTTAGGTAGGATGACTTGATTTCTCGGAGTATAATACATAAATCACTCAATGAGTCAATTGTTTTCAAGTGGAAGAGAGGAACAAAGGAATACTGTGCAGGAGCTCTGAGTTCAGTTGCAGGAGAGAGAAAGAAAAGAGAGATTTTCCACCTCCAAACGTCACACTATTGGAGGGTCAGAAGTTAAACCTCCCCCTCTGTACCAGTCTCAGCTCTGTGCTGCTATTGAAGATCACTTATAGTCATGTGTCAAGACTTTTTCAGCCCAGGTTTAGTCTGTTTTTTTGAGATTTCTACAGGCCTATGAGGACTCTGGTAGCTGGTTATGTGGCATTTGAAGTTAACTTTGAAGTTTGCACTGCTTTCCCAATTACAAATCTCAAGGTCCGTGTGCCTTGTAAGGTTTTCTGTTCCTTCCTTACCTTTGTCAAGTTTCTTGGTACTTTGGAGTGAGGAAGTGTGGTATGTCAGAGTTCACTGTTGTCCTAGACAATCTCTGTTTTGCTTTTGTGGAGAATATGGTTTTAAAAAATATTTGTCAGTTCTCCTAAATACATTATATTAGCCCTATATTAACCATATGGATCCTAAGCAGAATGGAACTAGTTTCCATTTTTATTAGAATTCCATATGCCCTCATTTGTCTTAAGAAGACTGAAAAGAAATCTAGAATATTGCTTTTTTTTTTTTCCCTCTCCAAAATTGTTTGTCCACATTAAACATCACAACTTTTCATGGAATGAGGTTTGCAGAACAGTGTACATTAAAAAAAAACCCCAAAACATCATGCTTTTAGAGAAGAAACAAAGTATAAAATCTCCACTGGAATGCCCCTCACTCCCAGAAAAAAAATAAAAATAGAATTTGTAGTTTACATACTTTATTTGATTTTATTCATAATTACCTTCCTAAGTAAATTACAATTTTAATTTATTAGCTTTGTAAACTTCAAATTTTAGCCTCTGCATTGAGTTATGCAGCCACTTCCTAGATGAAGATGCTTCTATTTTATATGAAGATTGAGGGGGGCTATTTACGGAAAAGGTCTGTTTTATTTGGTGAGGAGGATTGGTTTGACAAGTGGGGAGCACTGGTTTGTAACTGAGCTACTGCCCTAGGGAAAAGTGAATTCAAACAAAAGAAATTTATGCACTCAGGAGGGCAGGTATCAGCCTTGCTCTGGAATGGCATTCTGAAGTTGAAACAAGGTGACTGGAGAAAAGAGCATGAAGAGGTGCCTTTTGAGCAACAACAGCTTGTAGCCAGGAGCTGTCATGGTTTGTATTCTCTATAAATTGACATAGTAGGGAGGTCCTGTAACATGCACCCATCACTGTGTTGTATATTGCAGAGAGATTTGTAAGTTTTGGTAACATTAGAGGGACAGATTTTTATGTAAGCATTATGTAAGTAATAGCATAAAAAGGAGAAGAATGATGGGACTATGGTGAGGGGAGAGAGAGGAAGCCTAAGATGTGTTTTGAGTCCTGCTGGTTAGAAAAAGATCCACAGTTGTGTAATTGTTCTTGCTTTGTTCATCCCTTAATTTAAGAGTAGAGATCAGGGTTTTGATCTGCAAAGATCTGATTCTTTTGTACTGAATATAATGCATCATCAGAGCACGATGTGTTTGCCTGTTCTAAGGAACTGTTGTGTTCAATATCTTTTACCCTACCACACACAGAGCAATTCTCAAGCTGTGACTGTGGCTTCCCTGGGGAGACTCACATCTCTACCAAGTGAGATCCAAGCAGATGCCAGGAATGTCAACAGTATGGCTCTTTTGTTGTTTTTCTTGAGACATTGTACATGTATAACCTTGTAATGGGGATTCAATCATGAATAGAGAATGGGAATCCTAAAAGGGTCAAACTTTTATAATGTTATGTATCTGAAAAACTGTGTCTTAAGCTGTGCTTCAGTTTTTATGTGCCTAAAAATCTGAGTTCCTACCTAAGGTCACTGGGTTTTTTTCAATCTTTCTGCTTGGTGTTTACTGTGCCCTAAGGCTTCTGTAGTGTTATAGTGAATAGCCCCATGCCCTCACTGCCTTGCTGACTCTTCTGTTACAGTAGAAACTTTTCCATGTAAGCAAGGAAGGATAGACACATTTGATAGACACTTGGAAAAATTCTAAGGAGCAGATTCATCAAATCCCTGGTTTCTGGCTTATCTAGAGGGCCTGGAGATCATAGGATAGTTTGGCTTGGAAAGCACCTTTAAAGGTCATCTAGTCCAACCCCTGCAGTGAGCAGGAACATCTTCAATTAGACCAACTTGCTCAGAGCCCTGTCCAACCTGACTTCGAATGTTTCCAGGGATACGGCATCCATAGCTTTTCTGGGAAACATGTTGCAGTGTTTCACCACCCTTATAATGAAAAATCTCTTCTCTATCTGATCTGAATTTACCCTCTTTAGTTTAAAACCATTACCTGCTGTCCTATCACAACAGCCCCTGCTGAAAGACTGTCCCCATCTTTCTTATAAGCCCCCTTTAACTATTGAAAGGCCACAATAAGTCTCCAGGGCTTTCTCTTTTCCCAGCTGAACAACCCCAACTCTCTCAGCCTTTCCTCTTAGGAGAGGTGCTTGAGCTCTCTGGTCGCTTTTGTAGCTTTTTTTTTGTAGCTTTTCCCTTCTTTGTAGCTTTTCCCACATAGATGTGGCCACTCTGTCATAGATACATTATCTTAATTTATTCACCATACAAGATTGGTGTGTAGGAGATGGGTGAAAAATGCATTGATGTGCTCATGGAGAGGTTCTTACCAAACTGAGAGTAAAAGTTATGTTGGTGATATTGGTAGTAAAATTGTGCTGCTGTCTCTTAAGTGCTCAGGTAATTTGTGGGAAGGGATTCAGGTAGGCAGTCACATGACATGCTTAATACACAAGATTTAAAAAACCCCTTATAATGAACAAACAATTTATTGTTGTTAAATTGCATTTACCAAGAGCAATACAGGATCCTCTGTCTTCTATCCTGATATCTGGGGATGTGTGTGTCATTACATATAAAAGTCTGACAAAGTGACCATGGTCTCCAAACTATACCATGTTCAGTAGGTTTGGCTAGATAGGAACATTTCCACTTTTGTTTCTTTTTGTTGTTGTGTTGTTTTTTTCCCAGAGCATAATTAATCATAATTGTACTGTCATATTTTAATAGTGCTTGTATCTCTTCTCTTACAGAACTTAATAAAGCTCTCAGACTATGAAGAAGTTTTTAGTGTTAGTGTAATATATTGCCAATTAGTGTATTGTCATCTCTTAACAGAGAAGTGCTTTCAGTTTGGGCTCTTGATACTATTCAAATGATATGCATGTATGGCCTCAGATTAATGTCACTCTGTTTTTCAAATATATCACTAAAACCTGGGTGAAGTTATATTTATATGTGAATAATTACCACAATTTCAAGCATGTATAAGATCTATTTCAAGTGTTCAAAAGGATTTTGATTCTTTTGAAATAGTCAGTAGGTAGCATTACACTTAGATTCCATCACCAGGAGAAACTGATGATTGATGTTTCTTTCAAAAAAAATCTGACTTGTATATAAGGAATAAAAAGATTTGTTTTCCTCAAAACTGAAACTTGTCTATCTTGATGTGTAGCCAAGATTTAAATGAAAGCTCCTTTCTCAGTTATGTGAATGCCATTCTTCCAGGTCTCGACTCCTGTATTTGTCTCTGAGGTGGAGGTTTTGCCACCAGTAGTTCTACCTTAGGTATTTGCAGTACCTGGAAAACTCCACAGTTCAAGCGTGGGTGCTGCCCAGGCTTGTCAGGATAGTTGCTCTGTTTGTAGGGTCCTTCAACTGCTTTCCCACTAAACTTGAATGGGAGAATTGCTGAGGTGGTGCTCAGTTTCTGTGATCTAACCCAGATCATAAAAAGGAAAGGAGATTTTTAATACTATTTTCCAACCATAAATAGAATTAAATATTCAATAACAGGCTTGAAATATTACCTAATTCTCTTTTATTTCTGGATAGGCCTTCATTTCATGTCAGTTGTGAATTCAAACCTTTCCTACTGCTGTACTCTGGGCCATGAGAGTTGGAATGAATAACAAAAACATATGCCATAAATCTGTCACGTAGATAAAGTACCAGTGGTTTGTCCTGGTTTTGTGTGTATTTGCTACAAATTTCTTCTAAAATAATGAAAAATGCAGTCCGTGCCCTGTGAAATATCTTACAGAAAACTTCAAACTGTTCATTTAAAGCATTTCAACGTAGTTTGCAAGGAATCTTTCAGAGGTCTACTATTCTGTCTTCCTGTCAAGCTATTCATACTTCCTCTGCAAAATTGTGCAAAAAATACTCTGTGTGTTCGTTTTTTTTTTTCTTCCTTTTTTAAGCATCGGAAAAATTAAAAAAAAACACAAAAAACCCTAATTATTCCAGCCATAGCTTATGTTACCTATTTATTTCTGTAATATTACCTTATTTCTTTTCTTCTCTGAAATGGAGCTGCAGCAGTACCAAGAAATGTTTGCCTGTCTTTGAGACAAACCCTCTTAATAAACAAAAGACCTTATAGGGATGATTGCAGGTAATCAGGGAAATAGGTTTATGATTAGTCTTCATAACTAAATACATATACACACACATATGTACATATTCACATATTCTAAGTGTGTTTTGCTCCATTTAAAAGTGGACTAAGAGTGAAAGAAGGCAATACAAATGACAGAATGTAGCTTTGCTGTATTTAGAAGAGGATGATGAAAATAAATCTTAAAAAAATTAGGAATGTCTTACATAATTTAGCAACTCTTTTCCATTAACCAATGTAGTCAGTTACTAGTTTCTCAAAAATCTAAAAAATGAGAATGTTTATCTCCTATACCTTTTTGTAAAGGTAATTAGATGTAATAATACATCATTCAAGTACGTATTTATTGTCTTCTGTTGAGCAACATGATGTTCTGCCAGTACCTCCTGCAAATCTAAGAGTAATACTACTGGACTTTTAACAGTACTAGTATCTATTGCATGAGGTGTAGCTCATATTTGTCCCTAAATTTTGGAGCATGAAGAAGATTCTTGTACAATAATGAGGTGAATTGTTTAACACACACAGATTGCATTGCAATTTGAAGTGACTTTGGCTGGCAGTGAGGAAGAGATCTGCAGCTAGTTTTTCCATTGCTTCAGCTGATCCATAGTGTTTATTAACCAACTGTGTATACTGACTTTGAGCTGGAAATCATGGCTTCAGTTTCTGAAAGAATCCTGGATCCCTTAGTGCTTGAGTTAAAGGACTTTATTTTGTAGGTTCAACTTATAATTTTATGTTTTGCAGGCAGTAAAAGACTCATAAAAGCCTTTTGTTGTGGTTTAGCCACAAGAGGACAAAACCCCACAGTCCCATCAATGTGGGTTACAGAGGAATTGAGGTTTAGTTAGAGGACTTGTGATGATGGTTTTTGAACAGTAATTACTTGAACTAGCCTGTTCGATTATGCTGATGAATTTGTACTTTGATATTACGGATGTTAAAATTCTTTAGCTTTCCATGGAAGTGACCTAAAATAATTCTGGACCCTTTTAATGATTATGACTTCATCAAGATGTTGTGTTCCCTAGAAATTAGAACTATCAACCTCAAAGGGACAACTCTAAAAAGAGTGCTTTTTCCTGCAACCAGTCATGGGTTTGAAGGCCGAGGAGATGATAATGGGCACATCTATTGCTGTTTTTAGACAGAAGTCTAAAATACCTGATGTGGTTCATTTTCCTGCGGTTAAAAAAGGATAGGAGAAAATGCATTGAGAAAGTGGTTTGCTTTCATTTTATTTCTGAAGCATTATCACAGTCACAGGCTTTGAACTGAGAGAAAATAGCACAATGCAGAGTTTATTTAGTTAACGTAAATGGATTTTAATTTTCGTATCCACTCTCAGTAGTAGAGACCACAAAATTTTATCAAAATGTTTTTTTTCATAAGATTATTCCTACAGTTTAATTCCAGTAGGCCTAACTTATGTACTAAGATTTCAAAATCTCACTTTTCTTTGCTCTGGGCCAATCAGTGTCCACTACTTACCATGTAAGTGCCTGTTTATTTGGTAAAAGTTGTTTAGCTTAGTTGACTCAGCGGTGAACTTCTGTCCTCTCCGCAAAAGCGGATGTACAGTTAACATGGAATGTTCTTTCAAGGTATTAATGTGAATAATGCAAGTGCACTCCAGCAGGTCATGTGGATTTTCCTCACTGGGTTTCAAAAGCCTGGTGCAGAGCAACTTGCTTAAACTCTGCAGATTGTGTCAGAACTGAGGACATTAACAAAAAGCTGCAAAAATTCTAAGGTGTCACTGCACCAAAACTTACTGCTGACTTCTGAATCCTCTTAGCGAGTAGTGATTCAGAAAAAAAATCTTTATACAAATTTGAAAAAAAACCAACAGCTCTGCACTGTGGCTGGCAACTTATCCCCGGATTTCCTTGGGCTATCTGGTTTTTCCTAAAGTTTCTTCTATAAGCAAAGTATACAAATCTCGCTTTGAAAATCTGAACTGCCTTACTTAAGATGTATTTTTCCCAGCTTTGGTTGTGATTAAAGGAGTATGAGCAGTGTGTTTGAAGGCAGAGTGTTTGCTATTGTTCCTTTGTCTGGTTGGCAGCACTCACTCAACTGTGGTAGTCAAGTGGAGAAGGGGTGCTTTTATTTGTAGGCATGTTTACTAGGTGAACATTCCCTTCAAGGTATTTAAAACAATGAAAAAAACCTGACTTTGAAACATTTGCCAAAATAGAACTATTTGTGCTTGTTAATTTGCATGTAAAATGTATGCATAGCATTTTTGCAAGGCAGTTAATTTATGTTTGATGAACTATTGTTTGTACCTTTACTTTGGATTGCTAAGGATGTATGTTTAATTTTTAAAAAAAAAGTCTGTCTTCTCAATGTAAAGGGTCCAATCCAGTGTCTTTCAAATTAATAGGTTTATTGACACAGTGAAATGTGGTTGAAGATGAGTAAGGGCATGAAAATCTACTCCTTGCTGGAAGGTGTAGATCTATTCAATATGTAGTCTTCATGGTCTTTGTAGCACTTCCTAAAGTATAAATATTTCTGAGATATTTTGCCTTATTTTGAGATGTTGTCTCTTTAAACCAAACCAACAAGCCAAACCCAAACCAAACAAATAAACAGAACAAAACAAAACAATCCACAGAACACAAAAAATCTCCAGGAAATCAACATTTGAGTTCTGAGAAGGTACATTTCAGATCCAAATGTGCCATCTGCCAGTATAAGTGAATGTGTATAACACTTGGGAAATGCTGTGAGACAGCCTTTCTTTCAGTAGCATCCACTTAAAGATGATGCCTTGAGGCTATCATTGTTTATTTAATACTACTCAGACTTCTGTTGTCTGGAAATTAAGCTAGAATTCTTGTAAGGTGCAGATTTCATTGTGAACACTCCTCTGGTTTTGCTTTGCTGGAAAAATAACACCTCTTGCGAGTTATTCTAACACCTTTTCATAGTGCTTTCCTACTCTTCCTTCACAATAGCAGGGTGAAGCATGAAGAAATTTGCTTTGTTTTGTTACAGACATTAAAATAGATCAAGTAGCCTTTTAAATTCGTATTTTTTAAAGTTGTGTTTAATCTTTATGTAATGGAATCAATGCCAAATCCAAGAGAAATGTTAGAAATCCTAAACTAAAGGACTTAAAGTATCACTGAAACCTTTCCACACTGTCCAGGTCCAAGATGCATACTGCTAGAGAGGTCGGATGCTAATCTAAGAGAGTAGATATTGGAAAAGATTGGTAATAATCACAGCTTCTTACTCATTTAGCTGAAAATTATTATTAGACTGTAACAAAGTAATTTGTAAAAATTATTAAGAGAAAAAGGCTAAGTTTGTCAGCTGAATCATTCCTGCAAAATATTGACAATGACCTCTTGTCATCATATTTTAGTCTTCTCATTAGCTCTGTTTAAACATAGATACACATATTTATGGAAAATATCACAAAACACACATGTATGTAAAACCGTACATTAGCCTTGCAAGTCTGCCTGTGAAGCACAAATAGAAATTGTCAGAAGCTCATGTGAATGGTTTTACCATCTGGTCTTCAGGATGTTTTCCTGCTCGTTTCAACTTAGAGAAGTACCATGTTTGTATGTAGTATGGAAACTGCAGGATTTGCAGAGCAGAGCCTGCCCAGGAGACGATGGAATAGCTCTCTGTATTCCCTGCATATCTGAACTGCAAAGTGTTAACATTTTCTTAAGTTTGTAAGGGTTTCATTGTTCTAATAGACAGCAAAACAACCACTTTGTTCTTAGTTCAGTCCCCAGCACTTGTACATGAGAATCATAGATCATAGATTCACAGAATGCTTTGGGTTGGAAAGGAACTTAAAGGGCATCTTGCTCCAACCCCATACCACACCTTCTACTAGATCAGGCTGCTCCAAGCCTGTCCAACCTGGCCGTGAACACTTCCAGGGATGGGACATCCTCAGCTTCTCTGGGCAACCTGTGCCAGGGCCTCACCACATTCAGAGTAAAGAATGTATTCCTAACATCTAATCTAAATCTACCTTCTTTTAGTTTAAAATCCTTGCCGTATTTCCATCTGCACCTATAAAAGTCTCTTTCCTTCTTTTTGATAAGGTCCCTTTACGTAAGAGGTTTAAAGTGTTTTAATCAGGTTCTGAGTAGCTTGCTGTTTATTACTGCATTCAGAAGAACCCCTTTCAAAAAAACCAAAGTCAACAGAGAACTGTGATACAGCTGATATACCAGGGAAGACTAAACAGTTTAGGAATTCTGAGTTTGGATAGGATATGTTTAAGAGGCAGTACGATAGAGGTATGTCAGGCTACAAATGCCACAGAAATGATGACTAGGAATTCGTAGTTTGCTGGGTTTAGCGTTTTAAAAAATAACTTTTGTGCAGTCAAATTGTGCACAGTCTTTGTTTTATGGTCACTCAATATTTAAGCAAAAATTCTGTTGTGTTCTCTATCTAATTCAAAAATGGTGCTGCAGACAGCAAATATTTGAGACTCTCTCTGGGAAATTAAAAAACTAGAAGCACAATACCCAATACCACCCTTACTGTATTTGTATGTAAATCTTGCTGTGTTAGAGAAAATTTATCAAAATGCTGGCTGATGGAGACACAAACTGAAGTCACAGGAAAGTCATTCTGAATCCAAATCACTGCTTGTTCAGGAATGACTTATTTTTCTGCCTGTTTAATCCTGCAATAAAAATCCGCTCATCCTTCGTGCCCCCCACCAATTCCTGATTGAAATTTTTTTTCTTCCATTGGTAATTCAACCTGTAGCATAGGATAAGCTTCAAACTGAAAAGAACTCAATTAGGAAAAAATCTTTATTCATGACTTACCAAATAATGAATGTTCTTTTTTTCCTTAAATTTCCACTGCAAAATCTCCCTGGCCTTTTATGGTTTACATGGGTGAGACTTGAAGGCATCATTTGGCACTTAATTGGACTGTGTGTTTGGGAACAGATTTCCTGTAATGCACTTAACATACTTTAAATCTAGTTTCATTGAGACACCTTTGGGACTTTATGAAGAATAACAGGGATGTCTGAAAGAAGATTTGTTAATTTCTGTGTGCAACTGAGGTGGAATTAAACGGCAAAGCAATTTAAAAGTGCTTGCTGTTGTGAAGAGTGAGGTTTTCTTTTTGGTTTTAAGTATTTTGATATGCACACATTTGTTCTCAGCAGTGCAGTAGAGCTTTAATTGCTTTGAATAAAAATACCTGCAATCAAAGTTTGGTTTCAGTGCAGCTGAGTTTGAACACAGTGGAAGGAGCATAATTATAAATATCTACCTGATTCCATATGAGTTTTACCTATTTTTAATGCCAGGTTTTCCTGATGCTTTCACCCATGAAAACCTCAGGGGCTTTTTGTTGGTTTTGCTTGTGTAAAAAAGATGGACCCTTACATTGCAACAAGGTTTCACAGTGAATTGAACTGTGTGGTATGATATATAGCAGTCCTATGTTAATTATTTGACATCTCTATTGCTCTGTTGATTATGAGTTAACTAGGTCAGGCCCTATTATAATGTAGAAGCACGTAAGACTTACTCCAAAGAGCTTATAGTCTAAAAGGCAACACATACCAAGTGGATAATGGAGATAAGGAGTGAGAGGACATGAAGAAAACACAAAATAAATGACTGTGAAATTCATAGCTCTTTAAAAATTTTATGTTTTTATAAAAAAAAAATATAAAGAAAAGTGTTTCACCCTCATGCTCTAAGTGTAGAGAAGACCATTTTCTTATCTGGTCTGACCTCATATTTAAAACAAGTTATAGAATTTTCTGCATCAAGCCCATGACATCTGTCCCTGCAAGAAGGTGTCTTTAATTAAAAGAAACCCTCAAAATTTTAAAAGACAAATAAACAACTTAAATCATTCCCAGGGGATGTTTATTGCAGTTGCTTCTCTGGCTTGGCTTTTCAGTCTTGAATGTCCATTCTTGTTCTAACAATGAGTCAGATGAAGATGTGATGTACAAAAGGGCACTAATGAATGCTATGAACACTCAGAATGTTGGTGTACTGTAAGTTATGAACATTAATACTTGTGTTTTCCATATAGAACTTTACATTAAAGAACTTTCTTGACTGAAAAAATAAATTATGGAAGAAATAAAATATTAAAGAAGTTCTTTATTTGTAAAGAAGAGTTTGTGAAAATGTTTTGTATTTGAGTTCTCAGTCCATCTTAAGTAACTTCCTTCCTCTTGAATTTTTATGTGTTTTGCTATGGAAAATAGACTCTAGGCAGATCTAAGTAAACCAAGAATGATGTGCTGGCTGGGAGGGGTAAGTAAATGTGCCACAGTGGTGTAGTTAGACCTGATTTAGTCCCAATAATATAAGAAAGGGAAATATGTATTCCATTGTGGTCATTACAGAAGCAATAACTTCACAGCAGTGAAATTTGGGGTAGGCTACCTGATAATTTTCTGTTCCTCTGAAACCAAAATGCTAACACCCTGATGAATGTTACAGTCTGCAGTCCTTATATGATTCTACTCCTTTACCAGCTTGTTTTCGGATTTTCCTGCCTGTTTTTTCCCTCTTGACAGCATTGTTTAATCCCTGCAAAACATAAAAGAAAATTGTAGGTTTAGACAAAAAAATTTCAACGTTTGCTATCAGAAAATGTCTGTCTCAAAAAACTGACACAAAGCTTTTAAAATGTTTTATTTAAAGAAAGTGGATTTTGTTAGATAAGGTCAGAGGGTTTTATTTTGAGTTTCATTTACGTTCTTGCTCTTTTATTGAGGACTAGCGAAATTTCCAAGCCACATGAATTCCACAGCTATGAGAAATGCTGAGGTTTGATTAACTCAAGGATTGTTAACAAACTTTAAGTGACATCTGGGGTGCAAAAGGACAACAGCAAAGTTATCTTGATTTTTTTTCATGGTCTTTGTTTCTCTCTGTGATGTTCTTTGCAGAACATGTAATATATGGACATTTTTTGAAAATGCTTTATGAAAAAAACACTCCTTTGGAAATATAGAAACTTTGATACAATACAGCTTTGGATATATTTTATATTTGTCTTATGCAAACTGAAAATTACATTGGAGGAGAAAATTCCATCAAAAGATTATGAATACAGATAAGAAGATAATATGGGGAAATGGGTGAAAATGCAAAAAAAAAAAAAAAAAGAAAACATAGGGAGAATATCAGAGTTAGGTAGAGATTTTAGTATTTCATAAAACCAGTAAATTGCTGTTCTTGCTCCTCCTGCCTTACAAAAAAGCAGCTACCTTTGTTAAAGACCAGATCTTGATTTTTTAGTTATTTAAAATAGTCTGCTCTTAGTTTTTCTTTCAGTTGGTTCTTCTAAATTTTATGGTTTTTTTTAGTTGATAAACCTTGCATTATTTTGAATCATTTTGTAGAGGCTGCCATGAAAAGAAGTTTTCTTTTATAAATATTTACAAAACATTTTTATTAGTGTGAAAACATATTCTTGATAAAGAGGTCTGGATAACAATCTTGGAGTCTTTCTACTGTCTTTTCCAAAGACAGTAAAAAGTTACCACGGGTTTTCTGGAAAGAAGAATTATTTTTTTTAATTCAGTTTTAAATCAGCTGTTTTTCCCTTTTACTTACTTCTAGTTTTCTTCTTATGTTAGTGACTTTTTCATCTTTCAAGGGAATACCTTACAAATGAAGGAATAGGAAGGATAAAGGCAAGCAAGGAAAACCTGAAGGGAAATAATGATAGAAGGAAATTTGAATGTTTTGGCTGAATGATCGTGGGAATAAGAGACCTCTGAGAACAGCTACTGATAGTGAGAGTAAATAGACAACTCTGACTAGAAACTATGAGAAAAGCATCTTGTCCAGCTGTTCTTTACTTTTGGCTGACCCAAGGTAGGTCTCAGTTTAATATACATTTCAGGAATTTGGCGCTATGAAGGTTTGTATATTTTTTGTATGATACATTCATTGGAAGGTTTGCAGATTTTTACTTCATAAAATGTGCATCTTCACCCAGACAACAGAACATTTCTAATGAATATCTAATAGTTCTATATTGCAGGAATGACATTCACATTAAATTAACTTTGATTCAGATAGTTTGCAGTGATTGAATATGAAAATTAATGTTTCTGAAGCAGCATCAGTGGGAATGTTTTGCATTATCAACATTATTACATTAACTATCTGTGTTGTGGTGTTTCTAGTGCTATTAATGATTGATGCTTGATGCTTAATACATCCTATGTATATACATTATGTATTTCTAAAAAAAATATCTTGAGTCAGGTTAACCAGGATTCTGAATTTTGGTGTTTAACATGCCAATCATGACCATTTACCTTTTATTTCATGTCCTTAACAATGTTCCGTGTAGTTCAGGTGTTCTGCTTGTGCCTCAGCCAGACCAAAGTTCTTCTATGTATCCTAATGAAAATATAGGTGCTGCTTTGAATGTAGATGTCAACGTTTATTTAAGAATGACTTTGCAGTCAGTGCAAATGAAGTCTAAATTTGAATACCTGCACTGGAACCAAGTTATGGTGTTCTAATCTTTACACAAAAACACACCATCTACATGTCCAAGCCGAACAGGTGTTTCAGATGTCCTTAGTGATCATCCCACAGACTGCAGATATTTGCCAATCTTGCTTGGAAGCCATTTCATTGAACATGAATATAAATAAAACCAAGTTTTAGAGGCTCATCTGTAGGTGCAAATATTTGTTAAGACGTTTTGGAGAAGCAAATATTTTATAGGCATTATTTTAATGAAAAAGAGACAATAAGAACTAATTCATGGAAAATTCATTAACTAAAACAGAATTAAATTGATCCCATTATTTACTGTGAATGATTTTCTGAGCTTTAAAAAGAATATCACTCATAAAAAAGTTGTAAAGAATCAACTGAATAGTTTCTTCATGAAAATGTACCAATTCAGATCTAAGTCAATCAATTTAGATGTATATGAGTCCAAACACTGATAATACTGAACTATCCATCTATCCTATTTAAACCAGCATAAATTCAGATCTAATATGTACTATAAAATTCTGTTTTGTTATTTAACCAAATGAATGTAATTTGGTCATTTTTGGCTTTTTACAGAACTAGGAGTCATAGGGAGTCCAGCGGTCTCCTTACAAAATGATCTCGTTGCTTATGTTTCATTACAGTATTAAAAGGTCTCAACACTTCATTTAGCTGAAAACTTATTCACTCCATGAGAAGAAAATGAGAGCACAGAATTGTAATTCAGAAACGCATTTCCTTGTCAGATAGTGTTTGGCTTTCTATACATCCCTGTAAAACTTTCTTACCAGATTGGCTAAAATTTTTATATCCCTGTTCCATGCTTGCCCTGAGACTACTTTACATCACAGTGCCAACATAAAGAGGTCTGAAAGTGGGCATAAATTATTCTACCATAACAGATGCAATGTGTCTTTATTTCTCAAATTATAAATAGATTCTTCTCTTTCCCTTCTAATACATTGATGTTCTGATATTACCAGAAAGAAAACAACAACAACAAATTCTTGTTTCTAGCATATTTTTTCGTGTCTAAAACTACTTCTAAAAGGTTTTATGAAACCTTTTCACACAGTTGATATTTTATCTTTGTTTCTTCTTCAGTCAAAATGTAAAAACGATGTTTTGATAACTTTATTTAAATGTTATGCTTTTTGTTCTCCAAAATATTCTCATGTTCATAGTCTTTTCAGGGCATCTGCTAGGTTGTCTGAGTTCTGTTTTTCCCTGGCTCGCATCTGTATTTCTTTGTAGTAGTATCTTAAATTATGATGTTTCTCATTTATTGAGAGTGGACTTTCTCACTTTCTCTTGTTTGCTTTTGCTCTTGTTACTGACTGGACACTTTGTATTCTCTCAAAGCAGTGGGGCACAATTCTCAGAAAACTAAACATCTGCAAGGGAATGTTTTATCTTCTGTTAACTTAGTGTGAACTGCTCTGAGTAATTAAGGATTAGTTATTCACTAAAGTATTTAAGGAAAAGCAAGATTTGAACCATTTGCAGTCCAGTCTCTTTGGAGGGCTGATCTATTTCCAGAGACAACGGCTGCAGAGATGAGGATAAAAACATCTGCAGCATCACCCGACTTTAAATCTTCACATTCAGAGTTCTGAAATAATCTTACAGATGTCTTTACCTCATTACATGGCTACTGGGGGATTGTCTCATCTGGTGCACTTTACAGCCGAGTGTACCTTTAACAAGCAATCTGGCATTAGCCTTCTGTTTCTGACACTGGAAAGCACAGAGTTGTTATATATCACTGGTACTGTTAATTACACTGCTGTGCTAGGCATCATTAAAGCTCAGAATGCTAAAAGGCATATCAGGAGGATTCATTTTTACTTAAGTGAATCTGCATTGAGTGACTCAAGAAAACTGTTGCAAGTAATAACCAGTTTTTGCAACCAGGCTCCAAGATGAAAGAGGTTTCATTCAAACACATTCCTTTTAAAGTAGCTGAGTTTTACTGGAAATTGTTGGTCAATGATGGAGCTCTATGCTTTTAGAGAATAAAAATGACAATGCCTTATGAAATACCTCAGATACAATTCAGACATGTATCTCACATTCATATGAATAAAGAGGACTTATTGTATGTAAATTTGCATCAAATTTCAGGAGGGGAGAGAAAGAAAAAAGCAAGAAACCTGGGATGGTAGGTTATGTGTATATATGTAATACAGAACTCTACAGAGTTAATTACAGAAACTGCTCTTCTCTCTCTGTGCTTTTTAACAGACTGGAGGTTAGTACACATAAACCAGTGTACTAGCTTGTCCTTATTAACACACGTTCATCTTGATCTGAAGAGTACTACTTTTTTTATCATAGGAAGGAAGTGGGGGGTGACAACATGGAAACAAAGTCAGTACTTATATGGGCCTTTAAGAAGCTGTAATTTTTGTAACGCCTCATAATGAAATATTATACCTAACACGGAAAGCCAAGGTCAATCATTATATCAAATTTGCAGTTATTGCACAGTTTGCTTGTCTTGTGTAGTAAGTTGTTGTCTTTTAATGTAGATTATGTGCAGTTAGATTGTAAATTTGAAGAGCATGAATTTCACAAATGCCTTACGACTACAGATAGAATAACGGAGACTAGTTAGAATAACAGAGCAGCTTGTGCTCCAAATACTGCCATGGTAGATGGATTGTTACAGAAACAAGTAAGTGCGTAAGACCTAGTCCAGTCATCAATTCTATGGAGTTTATTAAATATTAATTAAAGTTCTTGTTAATTGAAATTACTACTCTAATGGATTATTACTTGCTTAAATTACTCACAGTCTCTTTAATGAAGCATCTGTTTCTGAAGTTTCTACATATTAGAAGTGTCCAATGTATGTGAAGAATTGTATCCTGTTCTCTCCAACAGAAAAACACTCGAGTTTATTCATCACCTTATTAGCTTCAAATTTTTGTCCTATTTTTTTAAGAGGTTGCATGACAAAGAAGGGAGTTGAATGTGTTGTGTAATATTGAATTGTACACTTCTAAAGAGCATAAAATTGAAGGAGCTGATGAGGGAAAGTCTAGTGTGATGAGTAGCTATTTTTCAAGTTTGAGTACTTAGCAAATCAACAGAGATAATATTGCTCTTGTGGTTTCTAGTTATTACAGCTCTAACTCTGAGAGGTTAACAATATCAGAAATTAGTAAGTTGTTTTGTTGTCCTGCAGTATTTATATGAGGTGAAATCCTAGCTTTGTTGTAAACTGGCAAAACTACTGTTTGCCTTCTGTTTGGACAGCATTTTCATGTTCTTATATAGCACTAATTTTAACTTCAGGTTACTCTATTGGGAAGGATGCTCAGAACACAGAGGTAAAGATTTGGAGTTTAGTTTCTTTCTTGTACCTGGTAAAATATCTGAAGGATTTTCACTGCACTAAGATTTTATTTTTTACTTCAAAGGGTTGTCAGATGAAAAACCATGGTGTAAGGAAAACTTGCCCTAACTGTCCTTTTATGGCAAATTATACAGGAAAGGACAATTCATACCAAAATTTTGATCACAGTAACTGAAAACTGGAAGAAAAATTTCTTCTTTGTTAACCATTGAAAATAATAGGACCCTCATTATCTCGATACTCCAGCCTGGAAAAGTCTTTTCTGTTATAAGATTGGACTGGTGGAGCAAAAAAGAAAAGCTCTTAGAGAATCTAATCTGCTGCCATCACAGGCGACCATGTAGTATGTATTTAGCCAGGAAGCTCCACTAGTTGCAAGTCTAAGAATACTTCTAGCATTACATACAATAGTTCAGACCAAAGAAGAGATTGGAAGCCACAGGAAAACTAGAAGAAGGTGAATTTAAAAAGTATATAACAAAGACATCACCCATATGGTGCATCTAGAGGAAGAAGAAACTTTTCCTGAATCCCCTCTTGCCACAAGTCAATGAGCACTTTGAAGCATGTAAAGTCATGCAAGAATTCAATATTTTGAAGAAAAATGCTTGATTTTAATTAACAATATAACATTACTTGCAAGTTTTTATTTCCTCTAACATCTGTTCCTTTTTGAAAACTGTAATGCAATCTACTCAGGTTTGTTTGCAAAAGTCTTGACAAATATTTAGTGAATGTTTTTTAATCACTTTTAATCTATTGCCACATATATCTGTGTAGAAAGTATTTCATCATTATCATGACCCATTAGCTTTGAATGAGGAAAATAAAATTAGTCTGAAATTTCTTTCATTTTCTATCAATTGTGTAGAAATAATTTCACTAGTAAACAAATACTCTTGTTATACTAAAGTAGTCAATCTGATAATTCATAAAAGCAGAAAGGTGACCATATGATGTGACTTTAAAAAAATCTTTATCTCTCCAATGCCATCTTTGCTATATTTTAGTGAGAAGAACCAATATACAGGGTTAACTTTTGAATATGGTATGGCTTAAAAGCTTTACTGGCATACTGTTCTCAACTCCAAACATTAACAACACTAACAAATTATGAACAAAATCTCCCTAACTACCTGCACTTACAGAAATAAAAATATATAAGTGGCTTAAAAAAAACAATATAAGATCTTCATATTTATTTTTCTCATTTCTGAATTGAGCAGTTGGACTCAATCTTTTCAAACCTGCCTCTGAAATCATGCAGTGATGGAATTTCTATCATAAGAAATTTTCACTGCAAAAATTATCCTCTGGTTCAAATTTGAACAAATTTAGGGAAATACTACAGTGACATGCAGGAGTTGCAAATGTTCACACCAGTCCCTTCTGGTTTTGAATTGCAAGATCTGAAAGCTTGAAACGAAAAACTGAGAGCCTCACAAATCATGTACCTTCTAGAGCTGATGCTTTAGTAAAGCCTTCAAATGTAACAACATTGATATGAGATTGTCAGTGATCATATTATTGGCAGTCTACTGACGAGAGTTGCAGGTGAGTGTTAGTTTTGGAGGCTTTTCCAGCCGAGGGCTCTGATGAGACGTTGTCACTAAGACAGAAGCTGTGTAACTAGTACCAGTTGAATTAAGTCACCATTTTTAAAGAAAAAAGACCTCCCTTCTTCCCTGATGACCAAAGACCATGATTTTTGGTCTTTTTCCAGGTTATGGGAGAATGCTGGCAAAAGATTCAGTGATATCCAGTCTTTGCATGTTTGTATAGAATGGTGTTTCTGTGTTTTAAGAGGGGGAAAAAAAGGTTCCCTTTTTTTATAATAGATTTTTTTTCTTTTTGGTAATTCAATACTTGGATGATAGTTGAAACTGTCCAGAGGACAGAATAATCTTGGTTATAAGCAGGAGACACGAAGTAAAGATCAGTATAAGTATGCCAAGTTCCATATGGATAAAATGACAGATAATGTTGTGTGATACAACAGAAGATACTTTATATTCCAGAACACTCAGGACGTAGGAGAAGTGGGCCAGACTGAAGATCTACTTGTGTGTATATTGGCATAATTATTATCAGTAGGATTCAGCTGTTCAAAGAAACTGAGCCCATAGTGTACATGCTTCAGTTTGCAGAGTTCTTAGAACTCCCCCTTTCAGAATGTTCCTCTCAGTGTAACTGCACGCCAAATTGGAAGACAGAAGCAATCTTAGTAAGAAAAATAACTTGTTCATGGCACTGGGAGGTGAGTTTTGCAATGGTGCTTCAAGAACTGCTATTCATCTTCTCAAGTTTGTTTATTTGCCTACAAGATTTAGGCGATCCATCTATACTACTGATATTTCTGTAAGTTGAAAGACTTTTTTTTTTTTTTCAATAATATTTAAAGTACTGTGTAATCTTAGCTTCAATGGCATGCAATTACAGATCTTGCATTCCACTCATACTCAAAAACATTGCAGGAAAAAACCCTCATAAATGATGTTTAAATCTAAGACCAAGATCAAGCTGTTTAATGAAGGACAGATGAAAGACATAATCAATATAAAATATTCTGTTACTGACTTTGACTTGGACACGCAGTTGGGGGACAAAATCTTTGCAAGGGATTAACACACCCTTCTGGAGGATTGGGGTTAAACTACTTCACCCCATTGCTGATGGAGACCTAGTAATGGGATCATTGCCAAGGGTTCAATTCAGTTAACCTTAAGTTTGAGGATACAAAAGGGAAAAACCTTCAGTATAAGAATAGTCACAGGCTGATGGTTCTTTTTAAAAGCAGGTTAATCATATTGCCACATCTTAAAAACAGTGCTCATGAGGAAAATATTTCTGCTTTGAGGAAATAACATCTATTCCTTCAGTCAAGGTTCTATAGGGGAAAAAGGGAATGAGCAATAAAATTGGGGTGTTTTATTGGATGATTATTAGCATTGAAGTACTGTTTCAGTAAATGGTTTGCAACCTGTGGAAATTTATGTAAAAAGGTAATTATATGCTAGTTATAAAAATGTAACTTGATTATACATATGATTTATATGGTCATTATAAAAGTATGCTAACCTTACTTTGTGTTCATAATGTGATCTATATTTTAATTGTAGAATTAAAAGCTACTTTACAAAAATCTAAAAACTTCAAGCTGTGAAAATACAGTCCGCTTGATTAGTAACCTTTTTAAGTCTATGAAAGAAGCAACGTGGTTTGAGTAAATGCATGCTTGTTAGCCTGATCTTAGTATTGTGCAAACCTAAAAAGTGAATTTTAATGGAAAGAATAATTAATAACATGAAGGAAGATCAGATAGCATTCTGTGGACTTGACTGAATGCAGTCAGTAACTTAGAAAAATAAAAGGTTGAATGAAGATGACTGAGTTACCACTGTGATATGATCACAAAAAAGTCAAATACAAACTTAGAAAATTATATTTCTCATAGATATTGGTGGGTGTTGATGCAAAATTAATAATTTGTCCTCTGTTAAATGCTAACATAATAAAAAAAATCACTTGCAGTTATACTTATTATAGATCCATCTGTGCCTAAAAAATAATAGGTGCCAAAAAAAATCTGCATCCTTAATTATTCAATTATTTCATCTGGTAAGAGAGTATGATGAAAACTGTTTCCTTGAGGTAAATGCCAGACATACAGCAGGAACAAAAAAATAAGGAAGGTCTGAGGAGATGTGAAAGATAGTATTAAGCTGAGCAAAGGAAATTTTATGTGGAATATAAGGGCGCAACTCTTAAAATTTCAATAAAAGTATTTTTCTTTTGCAGCAGATCAGTAACATCTTTCTCTTTAGTTATTCAGAAATAAGCACTGAGATATCTGCTGTAGAGAGCAATTTTATATTGCCAAGGAGATGTACAATATGGTTTAATAAGCTTTTTTCTCATCGCTAATTTGTTTTTGTGGTAGCCTAATCTGGTGATTCGGAAAATTGAAAACAGAATTGCAAACAAGATTAATACTTGGTTTGAATTTGATTCATATTTTCACTGTTACTGCTCGTGGCACATCTATAATTATGTTTTTATGTATTTGCTGAGATTGTACTGCTCTTTTTCAAGTATATTATCAAGGCATAGACCTGTATCACTCACAAAATGCTCAGTCTATTGTTTAAAGTAGAAGCTGAAGTACTTTAAAGGAAGAAGTCTCTGACCACTGCCAAGGAATTTTTCAGTCAGGTGGCAAAATGCTACCTAAGGTAAACAGTATTTGGCAGTGCATCTTTTCAGTGAATACAGAGCTTATCTGTCCTTGTATGCTGAGATTTATCCAAGACAGAAGAAAATGTAATTTATTTTATTGTACTTAGCATTAATGTTTTTCTTTCATCACTATAACTGCTGTTTCATGTGGAAAAGGCTTCCTGTGCCATTTATCTTGATGCCTGCCTTGCATACATAGAGTCAGTTGCAGTGGTAAAGCACCTCCCGTCTTCTTGGTTGATTCAAAGTACTGCTGGTCTTAGGACAGTAAAGTTGCAGCAATTCGTCCATGGTTCATATGTATCAGTGATCCTTGACAGGATACAAAGCTTTAATTTGACTGCTCAGACAAAAAAAGGCTTGAAGGAACTCTAATGTCTTTGTAAAAGAAGGAGTTTAACTGCTCCAGTCGTGTGTTTCATAGTTTCAAGTGTGTTTCTTATGAAATCACATGTAGGGGTGAGGTCTGCAGGCCTGTTTTCTTCTTGTGGGCACAGGGCATTTTGGGCCTTGGTGCAGCAACTTTGCCCTGATTTGCAAAACTCCTATTTTTCAGTGAAACTCGACCTCATAAGTAGTACCTATTGTCAGCTTCAAAAGCACACAGGTGCTTCCATGTATTCATTTCCTGTTCAAACTCCTGGAAAAATGTTGACCTTCACAACTCTGTTGCTACTGGGTACATAATATTGGGAATACTGGGTACAGAGCCTGCTTCAAATCTCCAAGTACTTTCTGTATTTTTTAATGACTAGTAGTTTTGGAGTTTACACAAAGAAACCATACAGCTCCCGGTTAAAAATGTAAAGTGTTTAACTTTGTGTCTGTCCTGAAGCATCTTAGAAAGTCTTAATTTCAAGAAGGAGGCTGCTTAATGCTTTTTAACACTCAAGACTATTGAAGGATTCTCAAATTAGCATCCCATAAAGTAAAACAGTCCTAATCAGTTGTCACTTTAGAAAATCTTTGTGTATGAGTTATTGTAGGATGAGGGTAATAAAGAGCACATTTAAGTATGCTGAGCTCTTAGGACGGGCAAAGTAATTGTTTTCATGCAGAGACTGTGAAAACATCCTGAGTATCTAGATGGCACTATATGCTCAGAAACTGAAAGCTGCAAATAGATTTTTCATTTAAATTTCTCTCTCAGGGATGAATACAGTAGCAACATCGAGAGCAACGGTTAGAGAAATAAGTACCTCAATCAGTTTGTTTGTGAGAGTTATAAAAGAGCATTATTCTTCAGAAGTAAGAAAAAGTTCTGTGCTTTTTGTCACAGGTAGACCTCTTGCTTTTGTTTTCAAGGTCTTACATTTCATGTATTGATTTGTATATATGTCTCAATCCAGTTCTATGCTTATCTGTTTGTCCCACTCGTTCAAGGTGAGTCCTGTGTGCAGTTTTGGGCACCACAAAAAAGACATTGAGCTATTAGAGTGTGTCCAAAGGAGGACCACGACAATGGTGAAGGTCCTTGAGGGGAAGCTGTATGAGGAGCAGCTGAGGGCACTTGGTCTGTTCAGCTGGAGAAGAGGAGACTGAGGGGAGACCTCATTGCGGTCTACAGCTCCCTCACGAAGGGAACCAGAGGGACAGGTACAGATGTTTTCATTCTCATGACCAGTGACTCGGGGAGATGGCCTAAAGCTGAGTCAGGGGAGTCAGTTAGGCTGGATATCAGGAAAAGGCTTTTCACCCAGAGGGTGGTTGAGCATCGGAACAGGCTCCCCAGAGCAGTGGTTGCAGCATCAATCCAGACAGAGTTCAGTAGGCATTTGGACAGTACTCTCAGGCATATACTGTGACTCTTGGGGATGGTCCTGTGCAGGACCAGGAGTTGGACCCGATGATCTTGATGGGTCCCTTCCAACTCAGCATATCCTATGATTCTATGATTTGTCAGTGCTTCTGAGAAAAACAGTTTTAGCTTCTTTTATGCTGACCATTGCTCCTCAAGCGTCTTTGTGAACTGTCTTGCATGTTCAACCTTCAAATGGCTTGTGTCAGAACCCAAGAAATGCTTATTAATGAGGGTATTATCCTTACTCAAAGCATTCCATACTAACCATCTGTCACGTCTGATTACTTCTTTGAAGAGATGATGTTTCACATCTGAGGACCACTGGGCTTTGGGAGGAACTCCCTTTCTTCCTCCTAGTATAAAGTAGTATAAATCAACCAGTGGTTTGAAACAGGGCATGTACCTTACTCATATGCAGAACTGTCATGGTTCTTAATGGTATTTCTCTCTTTTGGTCCTCTTGTCCCTTTGGAAAATGGAAGGTTTTGGTGTTCGTTTTTTTTCCACAAGTTCTGGGGAAAAAAAAAAAAAAAAAAAAAAAAAAAAGACACTTTCAACTGTGGGTATTTATCAGCATTCTGATTCATGTCTCTTCCTACAGGGCCACTTTCGTAAGGTCATCTGCCTCATTTTTCTAAATGTTCATCTATATTCTTCGTAAGAATATTTCATATATATACACAGGGGTTGCTGGATAGGTATTGGTATACCCAATATGAATGGGTTCTAAATAAAACTGAGCAATTTCCTAATCCAATCCAGATTATTTTTTCCTTCTTTTTAAAAAAATAATTTCATTTTAAGCTCTAGAAAGTTATTCTAGCTCCAGAAATAATAGGATCCAACTAAGCTACTAATAGTTTCAATGATTGAAGTATCCACAGGTTGCTAAGGGTTCCTGATTGTCCCAGTTGGCATCTGGACACAGCTCTTTTGTCTCTCTTGTCAGAGTCCATGATTAGAATACATTTTGTCATGTTAGCCAAATGCAGATCTTAAAGTTCTTTCATCAAGGCAGGTTGATAGTTCTGAAACGTTTGCAAAGTAATAAAAATCCTTGTATTGTGATATCGATTTTTATCAGGTATCTACAGAGTTAAAAATTCTAACTGCAGTGTATTTTTTACCCATGTTTATATATCTCAGAAAAATTATTAAAGCTGAGAAGATACAACTGTTTTAAGCTTAATTATAGTAATAATACAACTGTTTTAAGCTTAATTATAGTAATATGAAGCAAAATATATGGAGAATTTAGTCTATTTCTCTGGTTGCTTATGGTTGAAGTTCATACTATTAGTTTTTCAGGCTTTTACTACCATGCTGTGTAGAAAAGACATCTCACGGACGCACACAGTGGTTTAGCCCAAGATTTTGGTATACTGTAACATGACTTTACCATGTTAAGTTAATCCTAGTTTTAAAAAATTCCATTGCTGCTGATGAAGATAAGCCACTCCTGAAACTGTAAAATGCATGAAATACACTACATTCTCCAAACAGTGAGTAATACGTGCTTTCAAATTATTATATATTGCAGTTCCAGCTGCTGATTCATCATACTAAACTTCAATTAATGTGTGTGTTACTAGCTGTAATTGATGTGACTAGAACCATGAAAAAGAGATCCATTTGTAAATTAACAGAGGTATTTTCCCGCATTTACAAACAGAAGAAGATGAGCTGCTAGAATTCTGTTATATATGGTTAGATTCCTAAAGCTCGATTTTATGTACTCCACAAATTCTGTGTATGGAGGTCACTGCAGTATTCTAAAAATGCTGAAGGAAATATTTTATCTAGACGTTGAAACAAACTAACAGACCACTTAAGCATTACAATTGCATTGTTATGTACAGTGATGAAGTAAAATGAGTAGAATAACCAGCATGTCATATCATGTAATTTCAATAGGAGGACTAGGATTTTCTTGGTTTATTTCCCATATTTTTAAATGTCAGCAAGACATGAAACCTCAGTGTAGAATTTGTCAGGTGGGTTATGCAATGGGTGAGAGATAATTGGCAAGTGGGAAGGCAAGAAGGCAGTTTGATGTTCTAGGGTGTATATCTTCACCTTGGTGAGCTTGGTAATGGAGGAATTGATATTTAATGTTTCTCATTAATTTTCACTGTAAACAATTTCTTGTCATACTCAGAGATTTGGTGTAATGGTGAAGGTACAGTTCGTGAAAGGCAAAACTCTCAAGGATGAGTAGAATAAATTCAGTAGCTTGTATGTTTGGGAAGTTGGGTTTCAAGGACTATGCTGTTTCTTGGGTGCAAGCAGGGAAGCCTGAGCCTTGGTTCTACTAGCTGTAGTTATCATAGGTTCTACAGGTACTTTTAGGAAGGTCTTCAATGAAGCTATTGGAGAGTAAAGATGTTTAAGGAGAACACTTGACTGGTTTATTGCATCTCTAGAGCTCAGCAGGTGATGCATCAACTGAATGGGTCACTTAATATGCTTGACTTGTGTATCCATTGTTAATGGGAACGATGATACTGATTTTGGCCTCAACCTGGCAGTGTTCTCTATGTATATCGTGTAAGTTTTTTGATACTGATATATATGAATATGATAAAGATCAGTGTTTAGGTTAATATGCCAAATTCTTTCTCTCTCTGTAAATTATTGTGCATGTAGAATCACATCTTAATTCGCCTAATGAGTGATAAGAGGTTGGAGTCAGACTTTTCTCAATGGTATCCAGTGAAAGGAGAAAAAGGAGTAAAGACCACAAACTGAAATATAAGAACCATTTGTTTAATCATGAGAAAAAAACTTTCCTATGAGGGTGGTCAAACACTGAAGCAACTTTCCCAGGGAGGTTGTTGAGTTTTCCATCCTTGAGGATTTGAAACTCTCCTGGACATGGTCCTGAGCAACCTGCTCTAGTTGGCCCTGATTTGAACAGCGGGGAGCGGACTAGGTCCCTTCCAATTGGAACCCCTCTGGGATTCTGCATTACCCTTTCTTAGTACTTTTGCATTTTATCAGAGCTGATATTTCAATGGTATAACAGAAAATGTTACAGAAAGCACTTGTGTTTTATTTCACCGAGGTGTGCTTCTTTGCATGCCCAATTTACTGTATGTGAGTCAGAGCTATTGTGTATTTGGATTGTTGTGCCAATAATCTTTAAGGAAGGTGACAGCTGTTTTTATTTTCAGGTGATTTCCCCTAAATTCCATGTGATCCTTTCTCCAGGTATTATGTCTGAATGTTCAGAATCTGAACATTATATAGCTTTTCAGTCTGAACCAATCTTGCAGTGAACATTAATAGTATAACACCCCGTGGTCTTGTAAAACATAACAGAAAGCTTTTTAAAGGCTGCTTATAGTATTAATGGGAGTTTAACACTTTTGTCAGGGGGAAGAAGGATCTTTTGTCAATATGTGCAGATACAAAAACATTCATTAAAGGAATTCGTAACAGGAATAAATACAGGTAAGACACTGGTAACATTTCAGAGGCATTGTGAAGGTGCTAATAAAAATAGAAAAGCGTAAGAAGAAATAAATTTTTTAAAAAATGTGAATAATGGTTAGTATAGCAAACTATACTCTGTCCCTAAGAGCCACTCTCCATACTATAACAATATATATGATGTGATGACATGGAAAAACAGAAGACCATTCCAAAAGAATTTTGTCATCTTGTGCAGACTTTAGAGAAATTTTATACTACTATTTTTCCTTCTCTAGCAGATGGAAAATGCAGCACATTTTTCATGTATTTTTTTTTATGTATTGTGTGCTACTTCAAAAAATGAAAGCAAATCCAGGATTGTGGTAATTTTTTGCACAATTTTTTTTTTTAAAGTTTTGTCACAGTAATACAAACCTTTGAAATATATAACAGTAAGAATTGTGTATCCCATTCTGCAAAACTCTTAAAAATAATTAAAGTTTTAACTATAACCCTAACCCTATCAAATATGTGCCAAGTCTGTTCTTCACACCTTTAAAATAAAGGTTTATTTAGCTAGCTACAATCTTTAACTCTGTTCCAGTCAGAGTGTGTTCCTAATGTTCTACTAGGAGTTTTTTTAATTGTAAATAAAAGGCAAGTTTTTCTTTTTCTCCGGGTGCCATGGAGAACAATTACACTGCAATTTTAATAATAGGTTTTTAATGGTGATATTTTTTTTGTGGGTCCTCCTTTGATAGCGTGTTTCTCTAGACCAAATCCTTCAGTGTTTCTTCATATGTGATTAACAACAAAATTGCTGTTATCAGTTTTATTGTATTACTGTAGATGCTTTTTTGTGGCTTGTTTGTTGTTTTCTGAAATGCAATACTCAGTTTAAGCACAGTCATCTAGGTAGAATTAGAAGTCCTGACTTGCAGAAATATATTACTGCTGATATTCCTACTAATACATACTATTATGACTCCTCATTTCCTGTGGGAGCAGTTTATTGCTCAATCATAATCCATTTATTTTCCAACTGTAAAGTGCAGACTAATCTGATATTTCTAATTTTATATTTGTGCAGCTGAGTTTCTTTTTTTTCATCTCACTAGTTCTGGGTTTTTTGTGGCGTGATCAAGCGAAATGGGAAGCTTGAAGAGAAAGATCAACAAAGCATAGTTGAAAGAAGAATAGGAGTACATTAGGGTGTTTGAATGTGCCCAGAGGAGGCAAGAAAGCTGCTGAAAGAGCTGGAAGGCATGTCCTGTGAGTGACTGAGGATTCTGAGTTTGTCCTCCTTGAGGACAACCTCATTGCTCTCTGCAGCTTCCTGAGGAGGGGATGTGGGGACGTGCTGACCTCTTCTCCCTGGGATCAAGTGCCAGGGTGTGCGGGAACGTTTCAAAGCCGCACAAGGGACGTTTGGCAGCGTTTCTATTCCAAGAGGGCGGTCGAACACTGGAACAGGCTCCCTAGAGAGGTGCTCCATGCTCCAGGCCAGTCAGCTGGACTGGATGGTCCTTGTAGGTCCTTTTCAAATGGGACTATTCTATTCGATATCATGAATTTTCCTTAAAAATGTTTAAGTAAATTAAGACATAGGTTGACTTTCTCGTGTGTAAAATTAGAATAAGCTCATGAAGTCTTGGCAATTTTTTTTCCTAAAAATCACTTTTCACAATGGCAAGAATAACAGTTTTTAAGCTTGACAGAGTGATTCTGAATATTTAGCATAATTGTTACTACCACACCGAAATAATATTTTAAGCTGAAAAGTGAAGCAAATAATGATTAATGTCATAAATGAGTTTGAGTTTATTCTAAAATGACTAAAATAGATTAAATAATTTAAAGAAATAATTAAAACACATTAAATCCTGAGGCTTACTCAGAATTCCTGGGTATTGCAGAACAATAGTCAGCTGGAGAATTGCCATTGAAATAAGACCTTTCTGCTACTTTCAATGAGTGACTAAAACAAGCCATGTCCATCGAGCAGTACAGTAGGATTTCATATATAAATATATATATATATATATATATATATATAAATTATTGTAAATGTAGTGGGTTTTTATATATATACAAGTAAAAATTCTTTGGAGAGGTTTAATTTCTCAGTGAGGTTTTACTTCCCTTTGCTTTCAGGAAAGTATGTACATTTAAGAGAGGCAGGTACCTTCTTTCAAGATTATCTTTGTTGATTCAGTCAAGGACCAGGTGTTTCAGAAACCGTTTATTTTAGGCACTTCTAAGATTTACGTGTTTTTTTGTTCACTGTGCTAGTTTCTGTCCTCCTTTCCTAATTTTTTTTTTCCTGTGGTGGCATGATTGTGTCTGTCTGTCCCTGATGCAAGTGCAAGGGGCAATGTCTTTACATCTGCGCATGAGTCTGGGAGTAGGTCTGAGGAGTTTTGTATTGCAAGGGGCTTTTTAGCAACTCAGTTCTTTTTATGCATAGCATAAGATGAGTTAAATTCAAACAAAAGTATTTCTGTTTGCCCATGTTAACAGTGAAACAGAGTAGTGGCTTATCAACAGCTACTACAACATTTTGCAAATATATTTTAGATTTTTTTAAGTTAAAATATTTTAAATATGAAATGTTGTTATGTTAGGCTCATCAAGAAATCTCAGCAGCAAGTTGGATAAACTTTCATTCAAATACCGATGGGGAATAATATCTAATTTGGTCCATCAGGAATAGTTAGAGTTTTATTGCATTCATCATCATATGAGCAATGGAAAAATCACCCTTTAGTGTTGCTTTCACTTTATAGAATCATAGAATCATTAATATACTCGTTATCAAATGACAGTATGTTTAATTTTGTGTTATATCTGAACAGAAATTCTGACCATGGTCAGAACTCACTCTCTGGTGACTTCAGTGGGCTTGTTGGTAAACTATGTTTCCTGATTAAAGAACATTCAGGCTACCATCCTACAGGATCAATGGGGATAAATGGTCACAATACTGAAGCTGGACACATGAATTAGACAGTTGTGATTGTTCATTCTGTCTTTTAGAATGTATAATTCAAAGATAAACTTTTACTCCCTGTGGCATTATTGTTGCACCCAGTGAATAATGTGATTGCTGAAAGTTTTGGCATAACTCTAACGGAAAGTTTCTGGCTCTATAAATATCCGAAACAGGATAAGGCAGGACAGAGATACATATAAACAGCTGACAGCAGGTATTTGCACACAGAACTCGGGTACCTCCTTGCTGGACTATTGACTGCAAATGAACAAAGAGAAAGCAAAAAAGGGAGTCTGAGAACAATTTGCTGGTTAAACACAGACACAAATCTGACTCTGCATAGAAACTTTCCACCAACTTCCATAATACACTACCTTTAAACCCCTGAGTTTTTGAACTAATTCATGCGAATTCTGTATCTGAAGCAATACCTATTTCTAGAAGTGTGAAAAGGCACTTAAGTGTATTATTACTACCTTCTGGAGCAGGCAGAAATTTCCACGTTGCCAAAACTGAGTGAAGGACAACTTCTTTCTGAATTCTTTTACCTTCTCGAGGACATTAACCTGAAGGAAGTTTATTGACATTGTCTTAATTTATCTGTACGGAGAGTTGCTGGCATTGATGGTTTCTCAGCAGAATTCTTTATTAGCGTTCAGAACCAAGCTTCCTTTTCCACTCCGTTGGGTACTTAGAGGTCACAGCGAACCACAGGAGGAAGCAAAATTCTGTTAAACACCTTCCTGGATTTCCTTGCTTGGGAGAAAGCCAGGAAATAAATTGGGGAAAGGGCAATATCAATTTGCAGAGAGCAGGGGATGAAGCAGCATGGTACTGCAGGGCAAAACATATTATCAGTTGTTTGAAGCTCAGAAGCAGCAAGAGATCAATTGATTGAGAGAAGCTGGATGCATGCCAGGTGATCAATAGAAGTGGGAATGATCGTTTGGTGGTTGTTTTTGGCTAGGAAAACATCAAACAATGTGGTTGGCAAGGTGTAGAGCCTGACTTGTACAGAAGCATGAGACAAATGAGAGCTACATCAAGAGGCATAGAGGGGAAAAAAGTCTTTAAAGACATTGGGGAGATATGGCGGCATTTTTTTTCGTCTAGACAAAAATATTTGTACATGCTTATGACATGAGGAATGAATGATATATATGTGAAAATACTTTTTCTCCTTTTTCTTTTTTTTTTTTGATATTAGCAAATGATCATACTAGAAGAAAATTATAAGATATATAAAGTTACCAAACAAAATCACAGTGCCTTTATCCTATGACATCAGTAAAGTAAAGAAGCATGCTGTTAGAATATGAAAAATGCAGTAACAAAAAAGATAGGCTGATGTCACTGAAAACCTACAAGATTTGCTTCTTGACCCAAGAAAAAGGAGTATATGTTTTTTTATTGACTGGGTAAAAAGCAGCAAAACTTAAAAAGGTGGTGATAACATATTGGAATGTTTGATATTAGGTGAGTGGGAAATTTTGGTGTGATGTTTGTAAGTTCTGACTGTTTTGAAATAAGTAATTTAGTGAAGATATTTCTAAAATCAGATGATGCTCTGAGCATGCAAGTGATGTAAGGGAATCGTCATTTCTTCATTGGATTAAGGCATCTCAAATAAATTGTAGGCCGTAGGAGGCTGTGTAACTTAATCTGTGAGGTTTTCAAGCAGGCTATTTTGAGAAATGCTTTTCAGAGGTGATATTTTGGTGATACCTTTTACATCTCTTGATCCCCTTGTTCTGCTAAACTGAGAGTATTTTGACCATGAAATGGATGACGAATTGCTAAGAATACTTTACTTAGTAAAAATGCTTCGTTGTTTTAGAAATATTTGTTCTTAAATTTTTCAGATGCTGCTTAGATGAGCCTAACTATCCCTAACTTCTCTAAAAATGTTGGGACAATTGATCAATCAAAAGTGACCATTGTCCAATGCACCATTTCTGATAAGTAGCTAACCTGATGCTGAAAGACTGAAAACGCATAAATATACAAATATGTGTAAAAGAGGTACCAGTACTGACAAAAACATATTATAGGTAACATGGGCTCATATAGGTATATAACAAAACACAAACAAAACTAGCAAATTTAGTGCTGAACCTAAATAATCTTTACTATGTGTATCTCTCCCCATTAGATACTTGTGTACACTTGAATTGATGATGATTAGCTCCCATTTATTTTGTTCTCCTTTTGTATCTTTATTGATGCATTGATTCCCTATTTAATTTTTAAATATCTATTGTATTTACTGGGATACTAATCAAAATTTCACGTTAGGTGTTATAAGAAAAGAATCATGAGTTGTAGAAGATGAAAAAATAATTAGTGAAGAAGCTACTAGGCTGTGACAGGAACTGCATAATACATAAGCACAATATATAATCTGCTGTATAAATATGAAATTATATATTGGCATCTGACGAACTTTCTAAATTCAGCTAAACTCATCATGCTATGCAATCTCACATCAATGTAATATAAAAACAAACTTGCAGCACCCTTGATCCAAACAGCAGAAATGAGACAAAAGAGACAGTATGTCCTTCACCTCTGGTAAGTGATAACTGGATAAGCAGAAGCAAAATGTAGGTAGTTCTTTCTTGGCCGCCTGCTCTAATGTGTCAGCGTAAAGTTTTGGTACCACAGCTTTGAAGCAACCGTGATGACGTATGGCTGATGACCCTTTTAAAGTGCTAGTCAAAGAGTAGGTATTTCAGATACTAATAACTTTAGGTAAATGGAGACTATGGTGTGTTACAGGAGCTGATGCCATTGTGTGCCACGCTGCAGAAGACCTCGTGCTGGTGTGGTGTGTTCCCGTTCTCCTTTACACCCAGGGGACTGCGTTAAGTGCATTACATGGGAACCCGTTGCTTGGTTTAGGTGGCTTAAGACTTGCTCTTACCGTTGTGATGTTCTTTACCTGGGGCTACCAAACAAAATCCCACGAAGGCTGGGTACTTGGAGAAAGGGAACAGTTACTGAGGAAGGATATATGTGAGCAGGTATGAATAATTCTGTTGATCTTAAGCTGGAGTGAGATTGGCTGAGGCAAGACACAATTTACACTGTTGTGTTGTGAGAGGATTACATTAAAGTAATAATACTAATGGATTACAGCACACTCTTTGTAAAGCCTGAGGAAGTACCTGATCTAGGAAGTTTGTTTTGAAATTCGTACTGCTTCAGTGATGCACTTAATGATCTCTATGGAGATTCTTCTCCTCTTCATAGCTTTTATTTTTATTAAGCTTCTCTTATTTTTTTCTTTATTAAGCTTCTCAGAATGCTATTAACAAAATGCAAACACAGGTTATGCATATGCAGTATAGCATTTGCTATCAGCTGTTTCACAGAGGTGTTCAGAAGCTGATAGTACAAAATTTGTGGCAAAAACCAGGTTTTTGCTTCCTCCCACTTTGCCTCCAGCTGTGTCAGAGCTAATTTGAGTGAAACACCTAATTATCTATTAGCCAAGGTTATAATATAAAATTAGTCACAGCCCTCTATGAAAAATGGCTAACAACTTTCTGCTCATTAATAATCAAAGCATATACTTACCCATTTTTGATACAAAATGACTGGAGTAAAATCTGTTTGAATGAATGTATTAAAATTAGTCTGGAAAAAATCACAATTAAACCAGAAACACCTAGAATAAAATGGCCATCTACATTTTAAAATGTATTTCCTGAAGCATTATAACCCTATGAATGCTTAAGAAAGACCTCATGCTACATTTCTAACTTTGAATTTCTGAACACATGGGCATGGCAATGCTTTATTTCTCACTGACCACCAAGGAGTTCATCAAAACACATCTTGATCTTCAACTATAGAATTAAATACCTTTTTGAAACACAGTATGGCTAAGATTACCGTGAGAGATACATAGATAATGTCAGTAAACTTTAAAGTGGATAAATGAGCGTGTTCAAAAAGTGTTTTGCAACTTCATAGTCAGCAGATACTGAGGTCAATAGGTGCATACAAATCCTCTAACACCCCAAATCCAGCAGCTGTGGATATAAGTGAAGTACAAGGTAAATGTAACACAGAGAGATTTTTGTGCTGAGATTTTGTGCTATTCCTAAACAGGCCCTTCTATTGCTTCTGTCAGAACTGTGATCTTGACAAACCACTGATCTTCGTGGGATATTTCTCCTGTTGCTTGTTTGTTAAAAAATTCTTTGCTCTCCAAATATTATAAAATATGGAGATTTTAGTGTGTATTTGTTTGTGCAGTAATTATTTGGTTAGTGCAATTGTTCATTTTGAACTAACACATCACAGTGAAAAAGGAGAGGAAAAAATAGACACATAAAGGCATAATGTATATGCATGTATATTCTTCAGATATATCAGTGCTTTTGTGGGCTTGTGTTGTGAAATGTCTATTATTCTGTAAAATACAAGCATCACAGTGAAAACAAGTCTTTAAATTCCAAATACGTTGCTTAATTTGCCGCCCCAGGGTTTCTGAAATGCCTTAGCTTCAGCTGATATTTGGATCATCCTTTAGAGAGAGCTTTTTTCAGGGTCACTTAGCACTGTGGGCCTAGGAGACAGTTTCAGTCAAGCAGAGAGGGAACCCACTGGGTAAATGACAGGAGTATTGCCTTGCAAACCAAGACAGATTCGTTTGGCATAACTTGACTGTCTGACCAAGAGCTGACAAACTCTAATGCAAACAACCTGTTCCTTGAACTCAAATTATGTATGGTTTGTTTAACATACTCCACATTTTCACACAACAGTAACCTGTTTTGTTGTGTAGTCCAACAAGCAATAATAGGCTTGACCAAAAAACAATATTTGCAGTGCTCATGTTTCTTTCTCTGAATTATATTTCTAGTTTCTAATTATTCTGAAAATCTGCCAACATTCCCTTATCTGCAGGACAACACAGATGTCTGCATGCCATTTAACAGCTTTGGGGTGAGATAATGTAGCAGGTAAATACTGGCATTGACATTCAGTGTACGAGTGAAAAAGCTTGGCCCTCAGCATTGGACACGTAAAAGACTTATTATGTGATTTAAAGAAGCTGAGCTTGTGTGCTGTTGTGTCAGGAAAACAGGAAAATGTTATTTGATTATTTTTTTGCTGCTAGTTTTCTTTTTTTCCCCCATTTTCTTATACAAAATCTCTGCTTCATTGGCATTAATTTAATTTATTACATTGATTTTCTTAAGGATTTTTCCTCTCTTATGTGAGCAGTGTTAGTTTTCTTCCTCTCTCAAAAAACCCCCCTTGCTTTTGTCAATGTATTAGTACAAGCCAGCAGCAAGTAAAATCACATTATTGCTGAATGCATTCAAAAAGACAGCACATTTGTTTCACCTCTCTTAGCACATGAGCAAAGTTCCCATGTAGCAGGTGGTTGTAATTAGTCTGGAATGCAGTTTGGCTGGCAAATTGCTTCCTGTTCTTTGCATAATTTCACTGCTCCGGTCCCAAAACAGAGGTGGGTAATGGCAAGAGAAGTCTTCTAACTTTAGGTACTCTGGTATAAATCTTAGAGAATTTCCCGTAGTTACTGCTAATGCAAGCTGATACCGTGAAAATTAAAATCATGTAGGTTTGGGGATCCCTGACACTCAGGTCACATGACTGAACGTTTAAAAGAAAGTTTTCAGTGAACACAGTACACAAAAAAGCAAGCACCTTGTTGGTTTTTAGCTGACCTTTATGACGTAAAGGATCACGTAAAGAAGTCTGACGTCTCCATCTCTAGCTTTCAGAGGGAATTATAAGCCAAACTTCTGTTGTCCTTATTTATGAGGTGTGGCATGATGTTCCACATAGCTGGGTGATACAGCAAGCAGGGACACTTAGCATCAGCTGAGAGAGTAACAGAAATCATTCTGAAGACCCTTGTGAAGGCAGCTGCCAATGCACCACCACGTTGGAAAGATGTGTTACACTCATGTACGGAGAGGTGTACATGCTTCTGTTGGATTGATGCTTAAGTCTTGCAAAATGATTAATAGTGGAATTTCCCCCAAATCCTGATACTTTGTAGGGTTTCCAAAGTTCATAGCTCTTGCCAAAGACATGACCATAAAATCATAGAAATGTTAATGTGTTGAAATAGAAGACATAATTTCTCAAAACTGAGATATTGAGAGTGACATGTGATGTTTTATTAAAAAAGTTTTGTTTGCTTCATTATTTAAATAGCTAAATGTTGATAAATGATACAATCACAAGGTGCATTCAAAGCCTGTATTTTCAAGTGAAAATTAAATGTTTTTTTTTTAAGTCATTCAGTGACATGAATGGGAAGTTCAGACTATTTATGCATTTGTTAGGTGGCTGCATATCTGCTATGAAAAATGTATCATAGTGCACTGTTAATTGAATAAGTGAAACACAGAATTTCAATACTTTTTTCCTCCAACTATTTTGCGGACCTTTTTATTTCTTCACTCCTAACCTATGTTTTTAGAACAAGGACACCCAAATACAAAGCAGTTTAACAAATATTCTAAAAAATTTTCTGCCACGTGTCAGTAAATCTGAGTAAAATTCCCATATTTCTCATTAGAAAGTGCTGATTTATTTCAACTGTAAAACGTTTCATAGGGAACACTCTGTTTTTGCTAAAGCTGGCCTTGAAAGTCCTGCAAAACCTGGAGTTAGCCTGTGCACCAAGTTTAAGTCCTGCTGTTTATCGTGATGGTTGTATAAAAGTCTGTGTAAGTGCAGGGAAAGACAAAACTGGGTCTACATACTTCATGTTCACCTAATGGTACTGACAAATTTCAGTGGCTTTAAATGATTGAATAACTTGATTCAAATACCATGACTGTCAAAACACCCCCAAACAACACTGAAACCTGTAGCCTTATTCACATGTCCACAAAATTCTCTTGTAGCTCCAGCTGAGTATGTAGACTGAAATTCATCTGTGTTGGGTCATGTGAATTTTTTTGTTGTTCCCTCTCCTGCACTTTGTAAGTCATTTTTTGTGGCAGCGCTATCCAATAATTTCTCCTTATTGGTAGAAAAAAAAATGGAAAATCCAAGGGGAAAACCATTTAGCAACCCTAAGGCCTTGTTTTTAAGTTTAAATATGCTTTCAAATATGAGATCATGAGTTAACTCAGTAATAATTGGCAATGATATTCATACTTGTGATATTTAAGTGGAGAAAAAACTTAACAAAAAAAGGTATAGAAAATTGCTCTTTTCCTTGCTTTCCTCCTAATTGGACAATTTTATGTGAACTGATATTTATCATCTGATAAGGCTTTCAAGGGAACAAATTACATATTGCCCCCAATAATATTTCAACCTTACAGGCTTTTTCTTGAGTGAGACCTTTTGTGGCTTACTTGTAAATATTGATTTAGGGGTTGCTGTTTGGGAGACAGCACTTATAGTCTGGCTATAGTTATGACAGTTACTTCTCTGCCAGAAGAAACACTTTAAATAAAACTTCAAGTAAATGTACTCCAAATAAGATTAGTGTCTGAGAAATTCATCTGGCAGAGTAACCATGATGTAAGACACATCTCTGTATTATTATCCCTCTGTGACAAATTAACTGTAGGACGCTGTTTCTGCAAGACATTAAATGCCTTAAATATGAAATTTCGTAAATCTGTTGGTGACAGAGCACTTGAAAGGTCACTGTATGTAAGTGGTGGCATCCACAGGGAGGTATGTTTTCATGTGTGTCTTGTTGTCACTAAAAAATCTGCGGTTTTGTGTAGGGATTTTGTTCTGCCTCCTCCTTCTTGCTGTCTGAGCCCCTTTCTTCCATACAGAGAATGACAACATGATAAACATGTTTGTAACCAGGTTTCTGTCCATCCATCCTCCTTTCTTTCTTCTCTCACCCTTCCTTGGAAAAGAGTTGCATAGTGGTTTGGTTCTGTGTTTTGTTATGTACTGTGGACTGTGTAGCTCTGAGAAAGAAAGTTTGAAAAGTATTGATTGATCTCAGAAGAGAAACTGGTGAAACTTGTGGTAGTTCTTAGGTGTTCTATGAGTTTTTCGACTCTTGGCCACTGAGTTTTATTCTTGTGATACACTTTTCTGATATGTAGAATGCTTTATACTAATGCTCAGTTTCACCATTTGAATTATTCTCAGTCTAAATCCTGAAGTCTTGTGAAGGTACAGGCAGAAATGATGCTAAAGAATGTGTGGTTCTTCCTGTCTCCATCACAAATGGAAAATGGGACTTTGCTCCTCTCCTTTTGAACAGAGGAAAAAAGTTTTCCTTTTTCTCCTTTTTCATTCCTCCCCTCATCTTCTCTTTTTTGTTTTTCTTCTTTGAAGAAATTGCATGAATTCAAGTTGCAAAAAGAATATATGTAACCTTTCCAAGGTACAATAAAGAATGATGGTATCTTAAGCTTTTTAAAAATTAATTAAAATGGTGAAAAAGGAAGAATAATATTAATTTATATTTTTATAAAACAACTTCACTCATAAGTGTTTGGAAATAAGTTCAAAAATAAAAAAGATAAATTGGCAGCAAGAAAAACAAACCAAAACAAATCCTCTGGAATTCCCTTCTTTTACTGACAAGAGCAAATACTGTAGTTTGTATTTTCAGGGGGAGGTTAACCTTGTAGGTAGGGAGCCAGTGCAACCTATGAACTGTCACCTTTTATGCCAGGTTTGCATCTGCCCAGCACACGTGAAATACGAAGTGTCCATGCCACAGCTTGACATTACAGTATGTAGTAACATACTTTAGCTATGTTTCCTCAGATGCAGACAGCAGTATAAGAAATTTTAGATTCTTTTTTTTAAATTGTATTTTACTAGAATGCATTTGCTGTGAAGAACCCAACATCCTTTATTTTGACGAGGTGAAGCTATTTCAGCATGACGTATTCTAACGACCCAGTCCAAATACACTGTGAACAGGCGGAGAAAATATGAGAGATGAGAGGGGAAAAAAATCAGAACACTTTGAAGAATGACTTATGAACTCAAATCAAGCAGACAACTCTTTTTTTGCTGATACCATTTGAACATGAAGGAAGGGAGAGTGTATTTGCTATTCAAGTAGAAGATCTCCTGCAGCAGAGTGTATGACTGATGAAGTTCAGCACATTCATCATGGAGTTAAGGTCAGTGAATTAGTTATCTCATCCTTTATGAATCAGGTTGAGAGCATATTCAAAGCATATGAATTTGGTGAAGTGGTTCTAAATGCATTTTTTAAAATTTGAGAATGTACATTTAACTGAAAAAATGGGAAGGCAAAAAGGCTGCCTTTTTTATTCTTTCTTTCCTTTTTTTTTTTTTTTTTTTGGACGGGGAAGAGTAGAGATTCTGTTAAGTATCATTTCCAGAAAGTCAGTGTCACTTAGCCTTCAAAGAGCAGGAAAATTGGTACTTATCTAGCTTTGCTGATAACTTGCCCAATTACCCAGACTTTACACTTCATATTTCTGTCCATAAAAGAACTTTTACACTTTCTGATGAACTCCATATTCAAGCAAATAATCGTGCTTGTTGCCCATTCATGAAATATTTACCACTTACTTAAAATGCTTTGATAAAACATTCCAGCAAACAAATATTTCATAGGCAGGTCATTGTAGTAAGGTCACTACCCATAGTTTCTTCTTTAGTGGATATGTAAGAATACTTTGTAGTTTCACTGTTTAGATAACATGGTCATGCTGCGATGATTCTTTCTTGCTGTTTAGAAATGATCTACAAACAGCTGGTAAATCCTTGAGAAATGTTAGACTTTCTGGATAGGAATTCATTGTAGTGAATATAGAAGTCAGCACAGACACCGATGCCTGGGATGATAATGCCATGTTTTCCTTACAGTGAATGGAGAGATACAGGCACTTTCAGGGCATTACTTAACCATGACATCTGCTAGAAAAAGATGAATTGATTATGAAATATCTCTCTGTTTCTACTAAGTACCAAAGCAGCTGGGGTCAGAGACAGGTATTTGTACATGCCTACAGTTAGGTGAGACTAATCCTATACTGAGCATGTGGTAAGCCAACAAAACAGTCATGAGAAAACTTTTAGTGTGATTTTTATAGCACGCATTTATTTCCTCCAGTGTGCTTTGAAAGCTGAGAGACCCCTGGAAATACAAGTCCTTCTTGTAGGCTCACAATATATAGTACTGTGGATATTGGAGAACAAGCATATTAATAGATATTCAGACATTCACACACACTTTAAACATGTGTGGGTTTCTTTTGCACTACTTATTTAATTTCTTGTTCCACAGAACACTAGTGCACCTATCACAAAAGCACCTGGGGCTCTGTGGTCAGGAACTGGGAGCCAACAGTGTCCTTAACTTTTGAAGGGATGAAATACAAAGAATCCCCATCCCAGAATTCATTGTCTCTTATTCAGAAAAAGCTGCAGTAAGCAAAAGCAGCCCAGAGAAGAGCTGATTTGAGAGACAAATGACAGTGAGTAAGCACATACTTGGAATAATATTGTTGACTTCTGTGCAGTGTGTTTATAATCTATGAGCTTGGACTTTGGGAGGTGTTTTTGTTTTTGTCCTTTGTATTTAGGCAAATGCTTCTACTTCTAAGTTTCAATCTTTTTTTTTTTTTCCCTTGGAGATGACTTTCTTTCCTCCTTTTTAAAATTCATGTAAGTATAATAAAGTTTACTGTTCTTGTCAAGTCGTTTGGGGGGCATTGGTGCCTTGAACATATAACAGCAATTGTAAAAGTAGCAATTTTTGCCCCCCACCTCTCTTTTGAGAGTACTGGTAATTTGTGGCACAGCGAATTGCACTGTCATTTTATGGTTTTAGCTTTGTTTTGTGATTTATTTGAAAAATACCAAGGAGATGGACAGAAACACAAGTAAAGTAATTGCCATATAAAAGAATATCATGTCTATTATGAAGCTAAAGGTTTTGAGAAGTGTTAAATTTTTTTGACAGAATAGTGGGGAGGTCAGATTAAGCAGCAACTGAAATTTGGATATTGTAATACTTGAAATCTTTTATATGCCTTTTAATGGCAGTTTTGTAGCAATGCAAGGAGAAATAAGTCTTCGGAAAAAAAAATCTGTATGAAGTGTGTTTAATAAGCAGTGCAGGTTTAAGGGGAGAAGATTAACTTTTCCCGTAACACTGCTCAGTGATATAGACAGATGTATAAGAAACAAGGAGACAAAAATTATATGCAACTGATATGTGTAATACCAGTATTCATAATTTTACTCGTGTGAATTAAAATCAATCACCTATACGAAAAATTCCAATTGTGCACATAAAATTTGCTCATATATTTATGTCACGGAAGATAAAAAATTTGGAATCTACTGATTGCTATATTCCTTTTCTTCAGAGACAAGGCCAAACTACAGTTTTGTTTAGCTACTGGGAACAGGAATAAAGTGTGATTGGTATATGTGTATTTTGGGTATGTAGTATCTGTCTCTAGATTTCATTACTCAGGGATATATCATAAAGGGAATAACAAGCAACGTGCAGAAAAGATTTAAGGCAAGTAGAGACAGAGCATCAGCTTAAACTTATTCAGAGCCACTAGTGCATTCCCTTTCCTTGTTGCAGAACTGAGTAGCAAAACTAAAAATGAGTAGAAAGATAAGCTATAAGAATTATAATGTTTTGGTGTCCTTTCCTGCAACCAATCCCCCCCAAAAAAGGAAAGATGGAAGACAGCGAAGATATGGAGAAAACAATTCCATCCAATTAAGGCTAGTGGTATGACATGAAGAGTTAATTTTAAAAATGCCTTCTCTCTGCATGACGTGGTTTAACACCAGCCAGCAGCCAAGCCCCAAGCAGCTGCTTGCTCACTCCCCTACCAGCAGGACTGGAGAGAGTATTGGAATGGTAGAAGCCAGAAAACTCATGGGTTGAGATAAAGACAGTTTAATAGGGAAATAAAAACCACGCACATGAGCAAAGCAAAACAAGGAATTCGTTCCATGCTTCCCATGAACAGGCAGGTGTTCAGCTGTCTCCCGCAGAGCCGAGCCCCACCATGCCTAATGGTGACATGAGAAGACAAACACCATCACTCTAAATGTCCTTCCCTTCCTCCTTCTTCCCCCAACTTTATTTACTGAGCATGATGTCGTATGTCTGGAATATCCCTTTGGTCAGTTGGGGTCACCTGTCCCAGCTGTGCCTCCTCCCAGCCATCCCTGCACCCCCAACTTCCTCACCAGTGTGTCAGTGTGAGAAGCAGAAAAGGCCTTGGCTCTGTGTGAGCCTTGCTCAGCAATAACAAAAACATCTCTGTATTATCAGCCCTGTGCTCAGAACAAACCCAAATCACTGCCTCATACCAGCCACTGTGGAGAAAATTAACTCTGCTCCAGCCAAAACCAGCATACTCCATTAAGGAACTCACACTATCTTGTATAAATTTAAAAAATACCAGCCCAATTTTAACCTGTGGAGAAAATCTTGGGATCTGCGTCTGAAATCAAATCTTCCTAATAAATAAGGTTATTTTCACTGGGCCTAAAAGTCGTTACGGTCAGATGTCCAGACTCCCACTGGAAAATACTGAGAATTTCATAGAAGGCTGAAAATTTCAGTTACAGAAGAATTTATCTGGAACAAAACCCTAGTGAGACACTGACCCTTTAAAAAAAGGTAATGTACAGCAGTCAAAGTTTGCTTGACAGAGCCAAGATAAGTACTTGCAGTAAAGAAATGCAGACCCTTTTGAAGAAAGCAAAATATCCTATAATATGTTTCTAGACTCTAAGAACTGCAGTAATCAGATGTCTTTATACTTTGTTTAAAAAAAGAATCCAAAATTACTATCTTTCAAAGTAGGTTTCTATTACAAATAAAAAAAAAAAATCCCCAAAGCCCAAAGTTAAGTACGTATAGATAAAATGATAGTGTTGCTTTTTGCCTTTGTGATCTAATAAGACAACATTCATAATGAATGAAGTAATCTTACTGTCACTGCTGAAAACATCATTAACTTTCTTTTCAATTAACAACTCTGTATTAACAAATCAGAAGTATTCTACAGTATAGCCATCAAACCTACCTTCCAGTATCTCCTAGACACAGTGTAATGAAAACTGAATTTGAAAACTATTCCTCAATGAAGTATATGATTTATCCCTCCAAAACACAAGTGGAATAGGTTAAAAGACAAGCAAAGGCTTTTTAATTTTTTAAAATGGTATGTGTTAGAACTCTTTTGACTTTGTAATTTTTCTGCAAAAAAGTGTGATCAGAGCAAAAGGCCATAAATGTATTCCTGGTCATCCACTTCTGTTTCTAAAATCATAAACATGTGTATCTCGCCAAGCAGGCCAAGTCATTTGTTCAGCATTCATCTGCAAAATCACCAAATGCAGCTATGTTAGCAATGGAAGAAAGTTTACTGTCATTGCCAGCTGCCTCGCCAGCCTAAAGGACTCAATGGAAGAAATGGGTAGATAGTAAAGATTTAAACAGAGAAGCTATGATCTCATTCTTCAGACATTCTGCATCCATTAAAAGCAAAAGGTGACTTGCTTTTTTCTCTGCTTGCCTGCCTGAAATTCCAGTGTTTTTATGAGATTGCTGAGGAGCAAGCCCATCTCTCAGCTGTATCACGGCTCACTTCTCTCTCTGATCAGGGTGATAGGTCACTAAATGTAGTTTCCCTCTGTCATCCCCTTCTCCAGACATCTGTTTGGTATTGCTGAGGCTAATGCCTCCTTCCTCTTTCATCCCAGCCTTTACCAGTGAGTAGCAGTTTACCACGGCGTCAGTGGATGGTCACCCACTTCAAAAGTTTCATCCACACAGTTTTGTGCCTTCCACCTCCAGAAGCAGTGGCCTTATTTTTGATGTAGGCTTGTATCTATTCTTGCTAATTAGCTAAGTGTCTGCGGGATGGAGAATGGGTATAGTGTCTCTTTCCCCTGTTGTTTTGTTTTAGGAATAGTATTTCTCAATTTAGGAGTCCTGCTAAAACCACTAGAGCCACCACTCACTCTTCCCTTCTTCCCCCCCACTGAATGCACAAAAGGCAGAGATCACTGGCTCAGTTAAGAAGAATTTACTGGAAACAGCAATGAGAAAAGAAAACTAACAAGAACAGCAACTGTATTAATAACAAAAGTATACAGAAGAGAAGGTGGTCCACATGCAAAATGCTCACCAAGCCCAACTCAATCAGACTCGCAGCTGGCACGACCCCACCACTCTCTCAGGACCTTGTCACTCTACCCCAACCACTCCATCCAGAAGCCAAAGAATCCCTTCCCCCTGCCAATGATGTGAGGTTGTGTCAAATAAGATCTAACCCTGTCCTGGGCCAAAACTAGGACACCTGTCAAGAAACAAAGGGAAAGAGATGCTCTGATAAGTAATCAAGGAAAGGATGCTAAAAATTAAATTTGGTTATTGTTTCTGCAGCTTAATACTTGGTTTCATAGTAATATGAGTAGAGATTAATTTTTGATTCATTCTTCCAGTGGCTGATGAATTTGTCTTCATGGGACAGTAAGTAGTGGGAGCAATGAAAGCATGTACCCACCATAGTGCTTTATTGCCATTAGCAATGCTCTGAACAGTAGACTAGGTGTTTCAAAACCACCAGGGGTGGACTTCAGTGGTTTAAATTGTCTGAATTTTGTCAGCTGACTGAAAGGAGACCCTCTTCACACTGATATTAATTGCCCATTAAGATTTTCTTTCCCCTTCTAATTATTCCATACAGTCTCAGTCAGTAAAATGAGGATTCCTTGTAGTCACGCTCCTTTACAAACTCTTGAGGTGTTTCTTTCCAATTCATATGGCTAATAAACTGTATATGATAGCTTCTGCTGAAGGAGAAAACTGATCAGTTGATGTAGGTTTATAAAGAACTCTGTATCATTTTATCTTCCACAAAAAGAGCTTGGCCACTGTCACTTGATAAATAGTCTTTAACAGTAACATAACCACAGGGTATCTCCGGGATGCTTTCTTTAGATAAAGTCCTCATTAGGTTAATGTAAGATCACTGGCTTTAGCCTGCATTTTATTTTATATAATGAGTTCCTTTTTATACAATAAAGCTTATGAAAGAAGAAATTGTTGGCTCATAGGGTAGAGATGGATGAATATAATAACGCTTCTGTTGGAGGGATTTATGATGTATATTTAGCATTGCAGACAACATAGTAAATCACTGCCACAGCCAACGTGAAAGATACATTAGATGCCATTTGTTTTTTACCAGCCTATCTAAGTCCTTTTCAGATGTCATTCTAAAGATTTATAAATCAGTCTCATTTCATGTTATTAAAAAGTCTATTACACATTATAATGAAGCCCTGAAACATGGCAAATTATTTAACTTTCATTGTTGTTGATACCATTAACATCTCCTCCCTACTCTATGGTATTTAAATCAGATAGAAGATAAAGGATAGAAGAATCCCTGGTTCCAATGTTATGTAAACAGCACAGTAATTGGAAAGGCTGATAAAATGTTTGTGAGAAATGTAATAATGAGAAGTTTTCCCCAGTTTCCTGGGATATGCATGTAAAGTGCCACTATATTCTTTGGTCAGATGCTGCTGTTAATCTCAAAACACAAAAAAGAAATTGTTCATTTGGAAAACTCTTAGAAGGGCAGGTCCACTACTGTGTTACATGAACTATGTCCATAATACTGGCTATGGCAGTATCTGTAATCAGAGGAATGCATGCAATTGGATTCTTCTGTGGAAACTTCTTCCGTGGAACCAATGTTTGCTCTCAAGTAGACATCTCACAAAACACTTCATACTATTTTTACACTGCTCGACACAATCAGATCCAAAAAGTTGATTATGGCATTTAAATAGTGGAGAAGGTTGGGAGAGTGAAAACCTCAGGGAATGTAAGCTATTACATTTGAGTGAATATTCATGGCTCACATTTTTCAGTTTCTATGGCCTCTAATAATGACATATGATACATCAACATGTTCCTTTGATCACGACTGTATCCATCCAATACAATTTCCATACATTGAAAAAAAAAAAATCTAAAATCAATTAGATCAATTAGGAGTGTTTTGTTGTAATGTATGGTAACATCTTCCAGATATCTCAGAGCTCGAGATACTAGCAATGGCTTCAATCAAGAGGGAAGATGGGTTCTGGGGAGAAGATGTGTACTCGTGTAACAAGACTGAAACCCAGTGAAAGAAAGTTTCTTTTGTAGCTCTCAGAGAGAAAAGTGGAGAGCAGTGTTTATGTTCTTTTAAGTAATAATTTGCTTGATCTTGTTCAGTTCACGTGGGATCTATTTTGCTGAGGTGCGTCTATATATAGACGGCTGGTTTATAATAGATAATTTTGATTATTTGTGTGTACAGTCGTCAATTCTTTTCCAACCTGTCCGAACATGTTATGCCTTATTTTTTTAAGCTATTACCTCCTTAGGAGTTATTGAGCCCCTCCAAAGATATGTTGATTGTTAGGATTTATCCATGCCCAAGTGACTTCAGTTATTTGCTATTAAATGTATTTTTCTCACTGTGAATTAACCTTAGATGAAAGAGAAGGTGTGCTAATTGACAAAGAGAAATATTTGAAATGGCTGGCAAAGTTTTATACTGCACAAGAAACTTGTCACTATGGTGAAGAAACTTGAGGCAACATTTATCGCAAGAACAGATTTATTTTGTCTGTTTTACTGTCACCTAGTCAAAAAAATTGCAGTTCTGAAATGTGGATTTGTTCCACAGCTGCTGATGATTTTCTCTGGCAGAAGCAACCTGTACAACAGTACTCTATGGGCTTAAACATGTAGATTAGTCTGAAGTTTAGTGTACGTGCATAACACAGTTACTAGTCTTCTGACTGCTAGCAGGAGAAAATGGCAAGCATCTTTTTTATCTGAGCTTTTCTTTCCACACTGGCTGTTGTTCAACACTCAGAATACAACAGGTCCATTTGCCATTTATTGGGAAAGCCCCCCCAGGAAAGGCTCAACAAGCATGTCTCCGTTTATAGTCTGTTGGACTGTTTTCACTCATGTGGAATACTTATGATAATTATCCAAGCATAATGACCAAATTGAAGGAGGAAAGCTATTAGTCACTCTTCAAAGCTGAAAACATGTTTTTGCATTTACTTTTAAGTTTTGAAAAATAGGCACAGACATTATGGTGATAGGTGCTTTGTGCATGTTTGCAATATCCTCATTGATAGCTTCCTTTTTACAGGAAAATGCCTTCTGAGGACCAAAATACCTCTTTATCTTGATTGCCTGAGGACAGAAACCTCCAGCATAAGCAAGATAATAGGAACTAAAAAAGCTCCAAGTCCCATTAACTCTAGCCATCATAAAGCACAAGTAATGCACACTCAAACCAATCATTATTTATAATGAATTCTGAAAATATGATATAGAGCCTCAAGCCAAACTCAAATTAAAATCAATACGATGTCACATCAGTCGTGATGTGTCTTTTGGAGACAGCATGGAATACAGAAAATGACTATAAAAGAATATATTCATTATATCTCTGAATTTATATTTTAAATAATACTCATTTGCAATAGTGTTATGGAAAGAACACCAGAGTTCTTGGTCTGTTGATAAATCCTTTGAGCTCTTCTATGATTTGCAATGTAACCAGGACTCACTGAAAAAAAAAAAAAATCCTTGTGTCTCATTACTCCTTTAAAATATGTATTAGTATTTTTTTATAACTTTTAGACTCTACTACACTTCAAATAAATTAATTCTTCGTAAAACTGATAGACGTAAATTTTTTTTTTCATAAAATAAGATAAATGAAGCTATTTATTTCACATAGAAAGGTGATGATATTGCCAGGTCGCTGTTGAGGGACAAAACAGTGGTGTTGATACTATGTTCAGCTTAGTCAAGATCAAAAGACTGAAAGAGGAAGAATTATTTTCCCTGCAGCCCCTCTTCCTAGTGAGTGTCCTGAGCCTTTCATCCTATGGGTGTAACTCATGCTGTCACTCACCTCCCTTTGAATGAAAAAATCACAGAATCTTCAAGGTTGGAAGAGACCTTTAAGATTTAGTCTAACTGCCAACCCAACACGACCATAATCACCCATAAACCACATCCCCAAGTGCTACATACAGACACCTCTTGAACACTCCCAGAGACAGTAACTCCAGCACCTCCCTGGGCAGTTTACTCCAATGTCAAACCACTCTTTCACCAATTTTTTTTTTTTTTTCCCTAATACCTAATCTGAACCTCCCTGAACCTCCCTTGGTACATCTTAAGGCCATTTCCTCTCATCCTTTTACCTGAGATGTGGCAGAAGAGACTGACCCCCATCTCNTCTTTCACCAATTTTTTTTTTTTTTCCCTAATACCTAATCTGAACCTCCCTGAACCTCCCTTGGTACATCTTAAGGCCATTTCCTCTCATCCTTTTACCTGAGATGTGGCAGAAGAGACTGACCCCCATCTCACTACAACTTCCTTTCAGGTAGTTGTACAGAGCAACGAGGTTCCCCCTGAGCCTCATCTTCTCCAGACTAAACAACCCCAGTTTTCTCAGCCAATTCTCATAGGACATATTTTCTAGACCCTTCACCAGCTCCATTGCCAAGTCAGATGCAACAATTCATGGTCACCAGCATGCTGTATGTCAAAATATGATCTAAATATCAGAATCCAGATTAATATATTCAGTTTTTCTTCATATCTACTCCTTTGTCTCCGGTTGTTACTTGAATTGATCTGTTTATTCCTATTAAACACCACTTATTCTTTGTCCTTTAGCAACATGAAGGACTACTTATCTACATTTTTTATTTAAGTTTATTAGAGTGTGTCTGGAGGAGGGCAACCAAGGTGGTGAAAGGTCTTGAGGGCAAGACTTACAAGGAGTGACTGAGGTCACTTGATTTGTTCCACTTGAAGAAGAGAAGCCTTGGGGGGTGACCTCGTTACAGGGCACAACTTCCTCAAGACGAGCAGTGGAGTGGGAGGTGCTGATTTCTGGTGACCAGTAGTAGGACATGAGGGAATGGAATGAAGTTGCATCAAGGAAAATTCAGATTGGACATTAGGGAAAGGTTCTTCAGCCAGAGGGTGTTCAGTCGCTGAAGCAGACTCCCTAGGGAAATGGTCGTGGCACCTACCCTGTCAGAGTTCAAGGAACCATCTGGACAGTGCTCTTAGTCATAGGATATAGTTTTAGGTAGTCCTTCGAGGAGCAGGGAGTTGGACTCCATGATCCTTAGAGGTCCCTTCTCTCCCTTGAGATATTCTATCTTGTGGTTTTATAGGAATTCATATGTACAGAATACGTGTGGCACTGAAACCTGTATAAACAAGAGAGATCTAGAGAAAGAAAATTCATGAGCGGATAAACAGAAGGCTTTACAAATGAGAGAGGTCATCAGTGATTAACTCTGAAAGTTTTCTAGATGACTTTTAAGGTCACTCTGTAAGTTTATCATGTGCATATATAACATAAACATGGACTAGATGCATTAATACGACACGTGTATCCATGCAATATTCTGTTTGATTTTTATCAATTTTTAATCAAAATTAATACAGGAAAAAAAATCCTCTGAGGGTAGAGGAAATCTTGTTACTGACCTCAATGGGGCTGTAAATGCTACAGTACTTTCCTGTGCTGTGCTGGCTACATCCATTGAAGATTCAGTCTATTAGTGCTTATTTACCATCCAGTGTTTATACTTCAAGTGCCTTATATCATGCCTTACACTGTCTCAGTTGTTCCTTACTTGGCTAACCTACATTTGGTGTACATTTTTTCTGGCCTACAGCTCTTCAGATGTACATAAATAACTCAGTAAACTAGCACTAACCATGATAAGTATTGCACTGGTAGTAAAAATGTGGATAATTCTCATGGGGGGCTGGAAAACTGATTTGGCTTCTGCTTGGAATAAATAAAGGTTGTTCACAATGAAACATAACACCATTCATCAGTTCTCGACAAATAATCATTCTGAAACAATTTAAATACAGCAAATTTGCTTTACAAGTCTAGCATAGACTATGAAAATGTAATTTGAGTGTTTCAGTATATGTTCAGTATGTATGGTTTAAAAGTATATGGGTCGTTACTTGTGATTTGTTTCCCTTTGGCAGCTGCTGGTTCTATAAGGCAATCAGTGATATTTTATATTCTAGCTACTGAGATCCCTCTAAGCCATATTGGGGCATTTTCCTTGCAAGGTGTCTCTTGTAGGAGCCAGTTTTTGTAGGATGGTAGTGATAAAAGAATCATGTCTCTCTCTTTGAGAAATATACTGCATATACTCAGGGCAGAAGCATAATTCATAGCAATAACAAATATCTTACTAAGGAAAACAGAGGAGAGATATAGCAGTATTTAATTTGTTGCATTTGTTTATTTGTCACATTTGATTGCTAGCTTTCCCTTATTTGGTAATTTTTTTGTTTTGTTTTTCTTATAATTTAGAGTTTAGCTGCACTGGAATGCAGTTATCAATGCCTCTTTCAAGAATGCTGATTTTACGGGTATTTTCTGACAGTCAGAGATGGCAAAAGGGGCAATTTAAAGCAAACATCCATACAGAAATCTTTATTTTTTAGCAGCCATTCTGGAAAACAGCTGGTATTAATTTCAGATCAAATATACTGTCTTGATATTTCAGAAATATGGAAAAAAAAAGCAGAAGGAGAAAAAGAAAGCCATGCTTTATGCCTAAGGTCAGTAATGAGTTTATAGGAGCAGCAGGATTGTTTATTTTGGGGTCAGGGATCTTCTGAATTGCCATTTAATATCAGCTACAGGTTCTTAATGAGCATAGCAAAAGCTGCATTGGTACTAAACACATGGTTTCAATAAAGCTTTTGTGCCAACACCTTATATAAATCTCTGGCCAGACCGTCAAAATGAAAAATATCTCTTTTCATCTCAAGATCTGAAGGGAAAAATAAAAAAAGCCTAGATTAGGTAACGGTAATAATCCCCCTATACTTCAGAATCCAATAGTTATTCAGATTCAGCCTCAACGGAGGCTCTTTTCTGTGGGAGATTAAGGTGCATGGGTCTTGCTAATGCTGTGGTATCTTTTTCCAGCTTTCTTAATAATTATGGGCATACGATTTCATTATGTGTTGTTGTTGATCAAAATGTCACTGTTCACAACTGTAGATATTTATTCCTATGTAGCACCTTATTTTTAAAAAAAAATAAAATATTAAAATCACGGAATCTTTTGATTTGGAAGGGATCATCAGGATCATTGAGTCCAACTCATGGCCCTGCACAGGACACCCCAAGGGTCACACCATTGTCCAAACACTTCTTGAACTCAGACAGGCTTGGTGCTCTGACCACTGCCCTGGGGAGTCTATTCCACTGTCTAACCTCCCTCTGGGGGAAGAACCTTTTCCTGATATCCAACCTAAACCTCCCCTGACTGAGCTTTAAGCCATTTTCTCAAGTCCTGTCACTGGTCACCAGAGTGAAGAGATCAGTGCCTACCCCTCCCCTTCCCCTCCCGGGGAAGTCACAACTGCAATGAGGTTTCCCCTCTGTCTCTTCTGCACCTGAACAGACCAAGTGCCCTCAGCTGTTCCTCATACAGCTTCCCCTCAAGGGCCTTCACCATCTCCATTACCCTCCTTTAGACACCCTCTAATGGCTTCATGTCTTTCTTTTATTGTGGTGCCCAAAACTGCCCACAATATTCAAGGTGAGGCTCCACCAAAGTGGGACAATCATCTCTTTTATGGTTATAATTTTATATCTCAGTGTATTTGCATAGTGTCATCACAGCTATTTTTTGTGTTTATATATGTATAAAGAGAATGCCTCTGGTCAAGATTGCCATTTAGCGTTTGAATATACGTACAAAATTAACAGATTTCTTAAGTCCTCATCGATGAAGAATCCTGTTTGCTTTTACTTCTGAACAGAGAATGCATTTTTTTCCCCATGCTGTATATATATACAAATGGTGCAAGAAAAATTGAAATGTATTTATTTCTGGTGCTCTGAGTATGGAAAATTAACATTGAATTTAACAGTTAACTTAATATCCTTTGGCTGTTACCCTCATAGATTTGGGGGTTTTTTTCTATTATACAAGTATTTACTCCCCTTTACACCTTAATTTAGGATTCAAAATTTTGCACGTATCTTCTGTTATCTTATTTCAGAGATGCACAAAAAATCTGCAAGATTAACTACGCAGGGACACATGTTCAAGTAACCTTAAAAATCTGCCATTTCCAATGACATTATCTGTATTTCTTCACAGGAGAGAGGAGGTAATTTTGCATCTGTTGAAAGAAATAATAACTTAGGTGTTTTTATATTTTTTTTTTTCTAAAATGTGAATGCACTCAGAAAATTTGTATGATAGAGTGAAAAATTTAGTGATGAATATGCATAACTTACAGAATAGAAACATACCATGAAACATGGTGTGGTACTCTTGAGAACATGATACAGGACAGGGTTCTATTTTGTAATACATGTTTCTTTTTTTTTTTTTTTTGGTTTGCTTTGTTTTGTAGTTTGTTTTTTTTTTTCTATTCCATTGAAAGGATTCCAAAAAATGGTGTGGTTGTGAAATGACTTCATCAAAGAAGTGAAGCTTTCTTGGTATAGTCCAAATGAAGATTTATTCCCTAATTTAAAGTTCTGTCCTCATTGTCACTAGAAACTAGTTTTCTGCACATGTTCCTGTTTTAATTTTGGATAATTTCTGGTTCACCATTCAGTCAGGCAGCCCAGCTTTAGAAATAATAGTGGTTATGATGTCACACTGCTCTTCTGTTTGTTAGTTATATTATGTATAATCTGTGCTCTGTGTGAGACTATCACGCTTCATCTTGTCTGCAGCTGGTTTTCATCACCAACAAAATCTTTAGTTTTATTTCAAATATAAACCCCCCAATTAAAATGGAAAAAAAAACCAAAACCCTGTCCTATAAGGAATTATAAATAAATACCAAGATGAATGGGTTAGCAACTGTAAAGTTCCATTTACAATTCAGACTTAAAAGCAGTAAAAATAGGAGGACATTACTTCCATTCTCTTGCGTAAGCATCTGTGAATCTGAGTCCAAAACCATCAGGACTTCATGATCCACCTTTGGAAATTCACCAAGATGTATATTGGTGCCATCTACTATGGATAATGTTGGAGAATGATGAAGACATGCAAAGATACATCTACTTTTGGTGCTTTAGTTTTGTTTCTTGGTTTTGATTGGGGTTTTTTTTCTGTGTTCTGACATAGTCATTTTCGTTATTGTGTCATTTACAATCCCCATGAGTCAATTCCTTCATTTTGCCATTTACAATTCCCATGACAGAATCCCCCCAATCCTAGAAGACATTTCGAAACACCTCATTATTTGAGGGAATAATTGCCCTTCTTTAGGTCTTTGGCTAAGGCCTAAATCTTTTGTCACCTGATATATAGGAGCTTCTCCTGAGGAAAAGGCAGAGTACTTAAGTGAGGCTTATGCTCTGACTTCCTTCCTGAGGATGTCTGTCTCCGTATTCTTAGTCAGATATGTACAAAGCTGTAATATAAATGACGGGTAAGATCAAAGTGTGCTGAGGTTCTGGTATATGTTACATTTACTATTTAAAAAAAATATGTTGTAGACAACCGCTTCTTTTTCGTTGTTATGTACGACTTTAGGCAATGAAAGCTGTGTTAATGTCTTTGCATGGAGGTAGGTGCCCTAAAAATTGTTATAAGAGGAGAAATCAAACCGTATTGAAATTGCCTTATGTGTTGCAAAATTAGTACTAGGGAGATAGAGATTGCACATTTTTCTTAAAAAACATTCAATCTGAGCCTGACAGAAGTGCAAGGAGTGGATAAAAAAGTGTGGGAAAAAAAGAACAGGAAAAAAGAAAAAGTCACACAGTAGTCAGATAAGATTTTTCATCTATGCACTTGCACTGCACTTTTCTTCAACACAATTGAAAATGATTCAGTGAGTGAAGCTACCAGGAATGAAGTGGGTGTTTCCAAGTGCCAGTCAACAGAAAAATGATAAAAATGTTGCAGATCCTAATGTTGGTGTGCAGAACTAGAAAGTGAAATAGCAGCGTCCTTTGTATCCAATTCAGCTAAATCTCCTGTAGTATTTTAAATACTTGCATATTTTTAAGAAGTTCAGTGAGAACGAAATGTTGAAGTCAACACAGGTCAGTGTTTTATACTATGAAACCACTAACTCCAAGAAAACAGTGAATTATATTTTATACAGACACCACTGCAAGCATCTTACTGTGTATTTGATATCATAGCAGTATCATCTACTCCTCTGTCAAAGGAATTTTTACCAACTTCTAAACTCTCAGTTGTTACTTGAACTCATACAAATAAATACCATGTAAAAACTTAAGTATTAGTATTATTAATGGGGCAAAGAATTTGGAAATCATTACACAAGTGAACATTATGACACCTACTTCATTGATGTGTGTTAAGTGGCTACAATAAATTAATCTCTTTAATATTGGAAAAGAGAAGGGATTGTTTCTGACTTTCTGCAGAATTAGTGAGTAGTAGTTCCATGGCTGACAATGTTTCTTTTGCCCACTCTGCTCAGGCTGTCCTCTGCAGGACTGCTTCTGCACTGGCACATGTCAGAAATGGCCAACAAGCTGGTTATCAAACACTTGAGCCACTATAAAAATCCAGTACTAGGCAATATCATTTCATAGGATAAGGTCAGTTAATTTTGCCTACCTTTTGTGTTTCTCTTCCTTCAGGAATAGCCATAGTAGCACTGCTATCTCTTCTATTAACAACAATATGTGAAAATCAGTAAAAATTCCTAATTTGACACCTATTTCTACTGCTACATAGATTTCAGAGATTTCTTATGCCTTAAAAAGCTCTTATAGCCATGCAAAAAATGTGAGAAATGACAAGGGTAGTAAGTTCTTCCAAGCCAGACCTCTCAAGAGAGTTGTAATTAGTTGCCATCTTTGCAGCTCCAGGGTACAATTGCACAGCTAAAAAGTGAGGTGAAAAAAGGGTTATCTGGATAAAATGTTGATGACTTTAAAAATCTCCCTTCAAATAAATTAAGAGTTCTGATTAGACTTATTGAAGTACACAGTTTGGATGTGTTTGGCATGCTCCACGTGTATCAACACATGCGTAAACATCAATAAAACCCTGTGAAAGAACATAGAGGATTCTGAGGTTACTAAAGACTAAGAAAGTAATTTTAGCCTGGTTGACAAAAATTAATTGTAGGCTTGTAGCATCCTGTTAAGGATATACTGCTTTCAAAGTTTCTTGAGAGGCTTCCCAGAAAGTCTTAATCCAGACAGGGATAATTAATACCTAAAAGTGGTATATTAATTAAAGAAAATTTCCCGGGGGCCTATACAAACCAGACAATCTTGAGTACGACGTTGAATTTTGACGCTCTTCCGCATGCCTGGATGGCTGCACATGAGGCCTGGTGGGCAGCAGCTCACTGTCAGTGTGGAGCCCAGTGACGAGCGGTGTCCTTCAGGGATGGGTACTGAGGCTGATGCCGTCCAACCTCTTCGTCAGTGAAGTGGTGGGTGGGATCAAGTGCCGCACTGTTCTGCGACATAAGATAAGCATTATAATTTAGGATCTCTTTCTCTGCCTATCTGCACAGTGCAGTCTGGTTTATATTGAGAGATATAGTTAAGTTAACAGGAAAATAGTCCTTTCTGCCTTCAGCTACCTTCAGAACAGTTTAATCCACGTACATGTTCAGGGTGTTTACTGGTAGAGTGCTGATTTCTGCAGATTTTTAGTTCCTTTCCACATTCTCTATGTCTTTTATTGCTATCTGTTTCTCTTTTTTTTTTTTAAAAGGTTTTCCACCCTTTAGTCACCTAGGAAACCAAACATTGATATCTTCCCTCCATTTCAACATATTTCTCTACTGTATTTGTTCAAGAGATAAGAAGGAGCTTCATAGCTGTCTTTTGCTCACAGTTCCCTCAAAGTAAGGCAAGTCCCTTCTGATATGCAGGTTTCCAGGTGCCTTTCTAATCTAAACACCAATGGGAAATAGAATTGCAACTTTTTCTCCTTCCTTCCCTCTCACTACCCAGAACAACTTTATAACTGATAGTCTGGCAGAATTAAAACTTTCATTACTAGTGGTAAAGGGAATGACAGAACACAAGTATCTGTTGTGTTTTATAAACTGTCCTATAGGGTTTTTATGAATTTTCATGGGAGGCAGAGTTCAGCTATCATTGTGTTATCAGAGATGCAGCTCTTGGCAACAGACAAGAGGCACCAGCACACACACTGAACTCTCTGATGCTGCCTATTTGTGCTGAATGTGTCCTTATGTGAAAAGATGTAAGATATTGCTCGAACACTCATCGATAAAACTCGACTTGCTACTCTGTAGGCTGGTCTACTTCACCTCAGAGACAAGTTTATCTTAGCACACACAGTCCCACAAAAGCCCTCTTAGCACCCAGCTGTTCAGTTCGTGTTTCCACAGCAATGTGAACATTTTTTTGCCTTTTTGTTTTTCTTTTTCATAATTTTGAAATTCCTTCTACGTCATCTTCCTTATGCTGCCTGGACACAATGCAGCTGATAAGATACACTTTTTTTCTTAGCAGGTGCAGGAAGCCACCAGGACAAACTGGCTGGAGAGATATTGCTTTCGTTTATAACATCATCATTTCTGTAAGAGTGTATGAATATTTTAGCCAGCTAAAGACAAGAATAAAAAAAAAGCTCTTTTTATCCTGCCCTGTAAAAATGGAGAGTAACTGTTTTAATGAGTGCAAATTTTGTCTGGTTTAAAAAATCAAATCCAAAAATTTTTCCTAGAATGCAGGAGTCTAAAATATCTTTAAATTTTATTTATACCATAGAATTTTCTTATTTTTCCTATGTTTTCCTACTAGTCTTTCAAGCTTTAGAACAAATTGGGAAAATAATGTTCAAATACAAACCACCTGAAACCATCAGGTATTTCTGAGGGTTTATACATGACTTTCATTTTGTGTTTTCCAGGCTTGGTCAATATTAGTGATTGGTAAACAATATAGATACTAAAATGGAATATCAAATTGTGACTGATTCTCAATCCTCTTGAAAATAATAGTTTTAAGTCAAGATTATTGGTATGGTGTGAAATACTTTTTTCACTGAAAATGCAGAAGAATTTCAGTGGGAGAGGCTTGGACCTGCATTTAGTTATGAACTCCCTGAGAGCCCATCTAAACATTACTTTCATATGCTTTTTATAAAGTTCATACTTCCATCAGCACACCCAGGCAGTTGGAAAGCAGGGAGTGTGCCCAGAGGTCAGAGATTTGCCTAGGATCGAAAACACCAGTCTGCAGGAAAAATGAACATTTCATTCTCAGAATAGCTGGTGTCTACGTGTGCATACCAAAGATCTAGCCTGCACCACATATTGGCAGCGAAGAAAGATAACTGGCCTTCTGCAGGAGGCTGTCTCTTTGATACTGATTTTTGGATCAAATTCTGCATCGATTTGAAATCCTTAATGTGAATTTTGCTAATTTATGGAGGCAGGCTGAACAAGTTCACGTCTTTAGCTCATTTAACCTTTTACCAGTGTTTGTAAATGAGTTTATCAAATATGACATGGTGTCTAAATGCCTTTTAAACATTTTTAAAAGTTATGTCAGTAGCCAATATGTTTAAAAAAGTGAGATTGGGAAATCAAGTTCTCTGAAGTTAGGAAATGGCAGAATTTAAATTCGGTGTAACCTGACTTTTAACACCTTAAACTGCATGCAGAAACTGTTTGATGTCTGAGACTTTGAGATTCAGTCTCCTGGTAGCACTGAATCCCAGCAGTCTGTGTTCTTCTCTCTGTCTCAGGGTGATGATGTAGGCTTTTAAGAGACCTCCAGCAATAATTTTAAATTTACTTTATGCTTGTTTTCTTTCATATTATCATAAGCATTTTTTAAAAATTACAACTGCTCTTGTGAGTAGGTATTGATAGTTCTTTTTCTGTTATACAGTCATGAATGGGGCCCAAAAATAGTACACCATTGTTCATTTGAAATTATAATATATAGCAGAAAACATACGCAGAACTGACAACCTCAGTTCTCATGTTTCCTGAATTATCAATGTTTGATTTTCAAACTTATCGATATTTTAATATAGATACTTTTTTAGAAATTTGGTGGGCATGTGTTATCATGGTGGACTTGTTAGATGAAAAAAAAATGTCACAAGGGCATGTGTATTCTCTGATATTGTGAAATAGGACATGGGTTCTATTTCTAGCCTTGACATGATGTCTGTGTAAACACTTGCCTGGATCAATAAGGCTGTGTTTGATTTTTGGTCTAAAAAAGGAATACTTCTATCTGATCTTCCTTTTCAAATGCTCTAGATTTTTTTTAAAAATGTCTTCAGATCAAAAAATAATTAATGTTTGAATTGAGATGTGATTTGCTTAATGGGAAGAAATTGAGGAATCTAATAGGATTATCTATTTCAAAGATTCCCTAGGAGGCATATTTTGGTTAATTCCCTCTTTCTCTTCCAACTGCTGTGTCCTGTGAAGGCATTTGAAGACGCATGATTTTCTTTCAGAGAGGAGAAAAATGGCCAAATGAGATTAAGTTAATGGGTTTCCCTTTATCCAGATGCAGTCTTCTCAAGAGACTTGATTGATATTTTGCTGTTTTCACATTCTGTTATAGTCCTTGCCATTTGACTGAATTGTCAGCATTTTAATGTCTTGAATACTCTGTAAATTATAACATAGGTACTCCCACGTTATTTGTATAGTGACTTTCGCTGGACCTATCCATTTTACCTTTCTTTAGTTTATAACTTTGCTAACTACTTAAAAAGTGAAATACAGGACCAATAAAATCTTAAAAATATTTAAAACAAAGCAATGACTTAATCTGCTGTCTTTCATAGATAGTATGAGGTGCTATACCCCAGCCCTGTTTTAAATGAGGTTGGGAAGATTTATGAGAATGTGTTTATCTGCTAGTTTTGTTTTGGTTTTTAGCAAGCCTTGTTGAAATGAATACCTTCTTACTGAGGTGAGACTATTCTCTAACTGTGTACTCTTCTATTTCTCTGTCCCTGGGATAAAGGAGATATAAATGAAAAGTGAGAGTATGGAGGAGCAATCATGACCCCTAACTTATGGAAGAAGGGTTACTGAGGCAAAAGGGGAGGTAATGGGAGCTGACAGTGTTAGGGATATATGCTGGAGCTGGATTGTCTGGAGAGGAAAGAGTGACAAGGGAAAACTCAGGGAAGAAGAAAACGGAGAGAATGTGAGTGGGAGAAGGAGAAAATTTTCCATTCCTTTCAAGCTTGAGACTAATCCTGCTTACATGACCTTCTCTTCTTAGCAGTCAGTTCTACCTCTCCTCCTTCCCTTTCGTTTCCCCTTCCCCTTCCTCTTTCCCCTCTGGAGGGGATGTAAAAAAGACAATAAAAACAAAAAGCACAGAGGGACAAGCAAGAGTGTAATTTTCCTCATTGGCTCCAGGACTGTGTTAGATTGCTTCCCCTTTCAGGTGTTCCGGTGTGCTTAGTGTTGTTCTGTAATTGCCCACTTGTCTGCACTTTTCATTTTGTCAGTAGTTGTGGTGAGATAAAACTTGGAAGGGGGGATTGAATTTGAGTTTGAATTCTGTCTGTAACTCATCATGTTTCTTGTATGTGCAAATGTATTTTGTATAAATTGGAATGTATCATGGGAAGAAGTTGCCAGAAAGAATTCAATGTGCACAGAAACTGGTGTCACAGTTGAAGTAATTCAGTGTTAGAGATTGCTCATATACACCAAGATGAAGCGTTCCTGAATGTATGGCCTGGTTCTTTATTATCAGAACAGTAATTTACTTTTTTTTTATTCATAAGCATTCTCATTCCCTTTTATTGGCCCATCTTGTGCAGGTTCTTGGGTGTGTTTTTTTAATCAGTGCAGAGCAAGTTGAAAATGCTACTAAATCTGAATATTAGGCTTAGCTGAAGTGAACAGCCACAAAAGATATTAGGTGATAGAGACTCGAGCCTGAAATACTAAATGAAGTGTGCCTCTTTCGTCTGCAAGAAAAGGTAGGTTTTTTAAGGTCAAGGTAAAATGTGAAACACAGGACAGTAGAAAATACACCATTAAGTTTAATATCTTATAATTAGCAAGAAAATTATGTCCACCTAGCAGTTTCAGCATTTTTAGAAAATGAATCAACAATGTGAACAAGTCAGAGATAATTATTTTTTGTTATACCTCTGTATCCATGGTTTTCAGCTCAGGAATCCATCTTTGCTCACACTGTGGCTGTGCCCTACTTTAGTAGTCAGGTGGTGGATTTTTTTCTTCCACATCTTTGATTACACCTCCATAAAAATTAAAGGAACCTTATCAGATTTTAGTTTAAATCTGGGAACTTTTCCTAGCTCTTAAGCCTGAATGAATATTTAAGCAACTCATAATGCAACAACTGTTATTCCAAGGGAAAATAAAAGCAATACTCTACTGAACATCTCTGTCACCTGATGAAAAGGTGATGGCATCTCTGCAGAATAGAATAAAATCAAATCCTAATTGTTTTGGTCAATTTGACTTGCCAGCAAGTCATACTTTAATCTCTGTATAAATTATAAGTCTTTTCTCTGTTCAAATTCCAGTGGGATCGCTGTCTTTGGCTTCTGTCTACTTAATTCAGCTCAGCTAGCGAAAGCTTTTGGATAATGTCATGATATTTCCATTAAAGAATTCGAAGTTGGTGAGAAGAAATGTGTCAAGCTGCTGTTATGCAATCGAGATGAGTTGCAGCATAAACCTGTGGTTTGGCAGACTCCTCAAGCACTGTAAAGGATGTTAGTGCATAAACTGAGGTGCAGGATCCAAGGGCAAAGCTGTTTGCCCCTAGTACGGGTCAGGGTAAACTGCAATTCCAGTTACACCAAATGAAGTTTCTGGTGCTGATGGCTGATGATGAAGAAGAATATACCAGTAATTGCAGTAGCTTTTGGGAAGGAGCTCGGCATGTAAGGGAAAAACAGCAGTTTTAACATCAGTTATTTTTTTCCGAAAGTTACGTTATGGGAAAATTCCGGATTCATGAAGTTACAGTCTTGGTTTGCTCTTGATTAAGCATCTCCTGCTTTTCCTTTTTTTCTAGTCCTAAATATAGTATACAAAACCACTCTCTACAGTAAGGCTGCTAAATATTTAGTGTAGCCCCTACTTTATAAAGAGTGTAATTTTCTCAAAGAGCACTACTGTTTTGGTTTGCTCTTTACGCAGGAAATACGAGGAAACTCATGATATTGTGAAACAGGGTTGACAATTGCCATCAATATCAAAACAATGAAATGTCATTAAAATAAAAAAAAAAAAATTAAATCCCTCAGATGCTTGTGGAGTTGTGTAGCTGAAACAGGTAGTTTCAAGCACAGACTGGAAGAAATTATGTACAACAGTTTAAGATGCAGATCATTAATTCGTTTGCTCAGTCTAAAGGGTCAAAAACTTTAGTATGGTAATTTAAAGTAAAAAATGAAATTTTTTTTTTTTTAAAAAGGTATTTCTAACCACCTTTTGTAAAAGCCCTCCTGAATACAGGTATAGGCACCCTAGAGTTCACACAAATCCTGCTATTTATCAATCTGTTTGAATGACCTTGAAATGCTGTCATCCTGACTCCAATCAGATATCTTCCTGGAGAGAAGGGGGAAAGAGCTGGAGGGGACATAGTGGAAAATGCATAAGTAAGAAGGAAAAAAAAAATAAGAAAAATGTTCTTTTCTGGGGAGCTTGAGTTATAAGATTAGATTATAGCTAGCAGAATCAAGGGCACATAGGCATGGCACATGATGATTATGATTTATGGGAACATTAAAAGGGAAGAAAATCAATATATATTCTAAAAGTTCTATTTTGCTAAGATTAATCTAAACCCCCTCCTTGGGTTTGTGATGACAGAGGAAAGCTGTGTTGATAAGAACTTTTCCTTTTTTCCTTACCTATAGTTTCAGTAACTGCTAATGTACAAATCCAGTTTTAGAAAATGAAGCTTTTGTAGCCTTTCATTTTTAAGAATAAAAGCCAGTAGGTACAATTTGCAACAAATTTGAGGTCCTATGTGACATTAGATAGACATCTTCTACAAATAAACAAAGTTATAACAAAAATCATGATGATGATACTATTAGCAGGATACAAACCCAAAAGATCAGTCTCCCTTCAGCTCTTTCTGCCAGTTATTTTCTTTGTTTTGAAGTCTGTAGCAAAGTGGTATCTTCAGCTGAAGGTCTATGCTGTTTTTACATGTATAACTTAGTGCATTGTAGTTCTAATCAGATGTTTGTAGCAAGTTAAAAACTATCATATTTTTTTGTCTAATGAACGGTGTATGTTGATTTGATGCCATTTTCTTTTGGGGTTGTCTGAAAAGATTTCTTCTGACACTTTGTTGTTTTGAAACCTATGTACACAATTTTTTTTTCTAATAATATTAAATCCATTATTTCTAGGCATTATAGAAAAGAAAGAAATGCAGCAATAGCATAAGTGCAGCAAACCAGTCAAATGTCTGTCTCCATCTTCCCCATCCTATAATCAGGACTAGGGCAGGTAAAGACACAATTAATTCTCTTCTGGTACATGAACACTGTAATACCTTTTGACTAGAAATGGTAAATGCATTGTATACTTTTTCTTAGGTGTCCATGCAGTCCTTGCTTTTACCTTGCTGTTTTAAAATACTGCCTTTGAGCTGTGGGTTTTTTTTTAAACCGCCCCTTTTAAAACCAAAACATAGAAACAAACAAACAAAACTTAAGCAACAGTACCTTAAAAACAGACAGGTGAAGGGGTATTTCACTGAATTTTGTTCCTGGAGGACTAACTTCTAGTTAGAGCGTGGGGGTTACAAAGAACATCTGTCAGAGTATCTGCTGTAAAGCAGAAACCAGTTAATGGGAACACTTGAAGGAGAAACAGATGATGGGAGAAGTTAGATACCCCTCACCCCCATTCCACCTTCAAAAAAACCCCCTTACATTATGGGATGTTCTACCCATATGGAATAACCTTCTTTCCATACTTCTATATTTATTCAAGAGGTTCAGCATTTGTACCTTGTCTCTTAAATATCTCCAAAATTAACTGCAACTCCTCAGAATGGCTGTAGGTATAATTACAGATTGAAGAACTGTAATTACTGCACTGCAGAATGTTAAGAAAAAATATGAACTATTAAATATCCTTACTAAGTTTGCTTCTGAAAAAAACCATTTCTGTATGTTTGTATTTACTGACAGTATTTAGCATTCAAATGTACCTATGAATGGCACTGAAACTTGTACTGGAAGTGTAGTAGTTGTGCTGGAAAAGGCAAATAATGAATAAAGTTCTATAGGCCAAGATTGTCGTTAAAAATGATTGCTTTGTGAGTATCAATGAGTGGAACTTTGCAATACTTCTGCAGAATAGAGAAGTGACAATCTATCGCTTCATTTCAGCTACTTTGTTAGTATAAAGTATGTTTGATGGAGCCAATGACAATATACGGAAAAGAAATAAGAAGTCTGAGTTGCCACTTCAGTCTTAGAACAGCACAATATTTAGATAGTGAGAGTTTGGTTTTGTTTATAAAACTCATTTAGAAACTAACTCTAAAAATAAAATCTAGCTTCTCTTTTATTACAATTATTTCTTCAGAGCTCATGTATTTCTTTACAGTTGAACCAAATTACATGAGTAGGGCAGGTTAAGGGAAAAGTGTATGCTAAGTTATAAGCTGAGGAGAAAGGGCTGTTTATGGCATAATGCCTCTCCAGACAGGTACTGCAGTTATTAAAAGATACCTGGTAGCAGAAGTGTGGAAGACTCTCATATTTCACCATAAATGTGTCGCTGAATTCACGGTATGCTAGAATCCATGAAAAACAGGCAGGGGGTAAGGGCTCAATGCAAGTTCGTACCTTTCTTTGAATTCCTTCAACAGCAATAATGTAACTACTCAGTAAGGGAGCATGGAATAGGCTTCCATATCTTTTCAGTTTTTTGAAATCAGCGTAAGTATTTCTTTCAAATGAAAAACAGAGAATAATTTCAGCTTAAAGCTCAGTCTTAATAAATGCAAACCCCAAGTCTTGTAGCTTGTCCAAGAATGATTGTTCAACATTTGTGTGACAATATTTGGAGCGAACTGGTTGTAATTAATTGCACAAACTTTGAGAAACTGGGAGACTAGAATTAGAGGGAAGAACATTAAATTGTTTTTCAGCGTGAAGTATGGACACTCATCAACTTTACTGGAGTTCATATTTCTGCTACAGTAATTCTCACTGTGTTTAGCTCTTTTTAAGTTTAAAATCTTTCTTAAAGATTGCAGTTTCCTGAATAATGACTCTTTTTATTTTAAAAGCAACAGAATCAAGATATTTTCATCTGATGAAATTAATATCTGATATCAGGTATTTGAAAGGTAATGGATAAAAATGAATGAATGCTTCTTCCATATTATATGCTTATTTGTTCTTCTCTTCGGTAGAAATTACATCTGACCAAATAATTCATTATTAATTCTTTCACATAAATTATGGTTTAATGTTTATTATGTTTGCAAGTTTTGATGAACATAAAGTTTAATTTTAAGATTAAGTATAAATGAAACCGTTAGACTGTGTAAGTAAGTTATTTCAGCCATAGCATAGAGAAAACCCATCCTAAGGGGACATACTTCAACATTTCCATCTGAGACTGACAGATTGAAAACTCTCTTGCCATTTTTGAATACTTTTGTCAGAGAATAATTGAAACTGTCTGTTACACAACCTTCAAGATCAACCAGTGACACATTTAGAGTCTATTTTGTTATCTCCCACCATAGGTGGCAATATTAAAGGAAACATCCATTCTAATTTTCTTTTAATTTATTGGCAGACTAGTGTTTCTCCCTCTGAATTTTACCATCATCAGCTGGTACTAACAAAGCATTTTCAAGTTTTATCTCATTCAGTGCACATTTTACATAATTCAGATCACTTTCTACACATTCAGTAATGCAATTCTGTATTTTTTAGTACTCCTAGATAATTTAATTGATAAATTGAAAATAATCCACTAAACAATTAATTTTGCCATTTTGAACTCTGAAATAACAAGAAACTATTCCAAATACTTTGATATTTCCACTTGTTAGGAATATGTGACCAGATAAAACCATAACCAATACCATTCCTGTTATAATACCACTAAGTAAGGATTTCCTGAGAATATAGTGTTGTCAAGTGTGACTAGAGATATTCCTTTCCTACTGTTCTCCAAGCACAGTTGAAGGCATAGAGGAAGGAACTGAGAATTTAACATAAAAAATGTGTTACTGAAATACTAATTATTGGAGGAATAAACTTTGAAACCAGAGTGCTAAGCAGACTTAAGATTTACATTTCTAGGTCTCACAGGCCTTTCATTTCTAAGAGTTCACTTGGAACATGAGTGAAAGTAAATAAGTTTCCTACAAAGTATAACGCTGTTGAGCTTGATCTGGGGTGGGTTTTTTCCATCTTAAAACTTATATTGCTAAAGACAGCAAATAATACAATGCAAAAGTCAGAACTGCTTCAGTGTCCTTGTTACATTTATCACAAGTACCTTTTAAGGTAAACAATGGAAAATGTGACTAAAAATTTGCTTGAGAAACAAACTGCTAGGTCTGGTGAATTGAACACTTGAGTAAACCTGCAGCTTTGTAGACTATGAAGTCATGAGTATTCTAATGTTTATATTGGTCTTGTGTTTCGTTTCCTCTTTGTGGATGGTTTATTTTTTTATTTTTTCTCTCTTTTCAGTTCTCTCTACAGCACTCTGAGATAACCTGAAGGAAAACACTTTAGTCTTATGTATTTCCTATTTGAATACCAGTTTGCATAAATTGTGAGCTAAATATTTTGTTTGGTGCACTAATAAGGGCAGACAATGAGGTAATACAAAACCCTATTGCATAAGATACATAAATTTCTTGAATAGCAGAGATATTGACTTCTGTTTTGAGTGCCTGTAATGCTTGTGAGAGGTGCTGGATAAATATGCTTGGATACCACCACAGCTTTTTACCAAATGGTTAATTTTTGGCAATGGTGAATCACAAAAGAGAGCTTTGGAAGCAGAAGGGGATGTCCAGTTTCACTGCAAGCATCTTAATTATGTTTTAGGGTAAGACAGTCTACGTGCAAGATCAGTCTTTGATCTGTTCATGTTGTTTAGGAGAATGCATCTTGAGTATCAAGGCATCAGGTTAATACATCCTATAAATATTAAAGAAAAGGAATTAAGATGATTGCTTGATTAAAAAAAGTTCCTGAATACTTTAATATATTAGTTCTAGTCAAAATTATTTTCTCTTCACAAGTGAAAAAAACCCCCAATCAAATCAAACAAAAAACAAAACCCCAAACAAACAAAGAACACAGAATCAGTGAAAAATGACAAGAATGTTGGCACTATTTTATGACAAGAGTTGGTATTTTCCTTCCAGTTTAATGTACATTGCTATGTCAGCGTCTAGATTTCCGGTAAGCGCAGAACAGATGAGACAAAGAATGGAGAAAAAAGTCAGGGAAAATGAATTGTGGTCAGTTTGTTCCCTGAAGCTGAGGTGGGATGCCAACAGTGACAAACTTCATTTGCTGTACTTCATTGATGAGCTGTCAGTATTGCTGATATGACAGTGATCTAGATGTAATGACCGTGCTAAAGATGGCTCTGTTTTTTTTATTTCTGCTTTGTATTGACATAGAGAGAGAATAAACACTGAAGGTTGAAGGTGTCTCTGATCATTGCAGGGGGGTTGGAATAGTTGACTTTTAAAGGTCCCTTCCTGCCCAAACCATTCTATGATTCTGTGATGGCTTTCCAGCTGCAGACTGAGCAAAACAGAAGAGGAGGCCTGAGTTCCAGGCTTATTACCGCTAGTCCCCCTGCACTGTTACATCATGGGGAAGGTATCCTTGAGAAGAAAAGTTGCATTCTTCCTAGTTAGTTGGCACCATCAGTTGAAAATGAGATTTGTGTGAGCCACTGCAGAGAACGCTGCATGGAGACAGTTGCTGTTATGGCCTTAATCACTAGACCACTAGGTAAAAAAGGTATAATATATGCATATGCACAGAGCAATATTTCATGCTGCAAGTACACACTTGTGATAATGATAAACTCAATAAAACTGGTTTTTTTAATAAAGTTTGGGGGTTTTTTTTGTTTTGTGGTTTTTTAGCTCCAGAACCCTGGAGCTAAGCAGGGTTCTAAGTTGCAAAATCTACTGTGAGATTTGAAAGCCCTAACTATGGCTCGGCAGGTGAGACACAGAGGTTGCATTGTGACAGTGATACCACTATATTGTGATTTACCACCTATATAATGTCTGATTCCTGCATATGGCTTAACCCAGTAAGACACCAAACAACTTGTGAAAGATATTAATTCATTAATTAATGCTTAGTGGCTCAGTAAAAGTTTAAGATAACCCTCAATTTCTGTATTAGGCTTTTAAAGCTTTAATATACAAGAAATAAGCATGCTAGTCTTAGCAAAAATAGTTATACGAAAAGTGCATTACAATTTAAATAGTTTCCCAATAAGAAAAATAATAAGTGTATATCTCATAGGCTGTAATTGTTTCAATATTTATTCTCCTTTTCTCCTGCTAATCCCTTTTGTTGTCTCCTTCAGAACCTTCCTCATGGCAATATACACAGTGGCAGATTAATCTAGGCAAAATTAATTCTAGTTTTTCTTTGCCAGTATCTATGAAACTTCCTATTTTTTCTCCAAGGGAATTTGGCAGAACTAGTATTAATTTACAAAGAAAAAAAAATTAGGCTGTACTGCTAAGGGGATTACATAATTTAGCAATGAATCCCTGAAAAAAACTTTTATAGACAAAGCACAATGTGATATAATTTTAAAATGTTGTGTAGTGCTCTGAGAAGCCTTCCAGGTTTGTTTTAATGGGTGTACAGGAGCTACAATTTTAAAATATGCTCAGATGCATCTGCTTCTATCACAGATTCATAGAATATGCTAAGTTGGAAGGGATCCATCGGGTCTGTTTAATATCTTTATTGATCTGGATGAGGAGGTTGAGTGTACCATTAGCAACTTTGCACATGACAAAATAAGACAAAGATGTATGTACTTCAAGGTAGTGAAGAGACAGTTGCCGATGCTGGAAATCATACAGATAATTCAGTAAAAGAATTGTTTGATGCCTCTTGTTGAGCCAACCCGTGGGGCAGAAGCAGCAAAGACCTGTATTTACTCTCTAGCCTGAGTTAAGAAATATTGTCTGTTCTTGGCTTCACCAGCATCAATCAGCATTGTAAGGATGAAATTCTGAGAAACACTATTATCATTGGATTTGGATTAGGAAGGCATATAGATGTGACCAGCATCCAGTTCTAGCTGGGATAACTAAGGTACTTCAGGATTTGAAACTGGGATATTGATTGATCCCAGGTACCTGGAACTGCTGGCTGATAACCATTAAGATGAAAAAAAATGTAATAGTGCCCAATAATTTTTAATGACATGGAACAAAGTCCCTGAAGCAAGTCTTATCTGAAGATGAGAAAAAAAAATCAATAGAGCACCTTGATGAGGTTTGTTTGGGGTACTTGAGTGCATGGTCAGTTGCATTCCAAATGCCATAAATTTGTTAACACCTCTCCAGAGATGACATTGATATCTTTAAGGCTAATCCGTGGGGATTTAATTTAGTTTACTACTTTATTCACTTTAAGAAAATTGTTACTTATATTTAAGTAAATATATCTGAATTATATTTATGTATTATTTTTACAAAATTGTGTTTTTAGGCAGACTGCAAAAGGTCCTTGGATATTTGAATACTGATATTAATGTGTAGGCACACAGGTAGAATTTTTACATGCCTGCAAAGCCCTTAACAATCAGGTGTTGCTGATGTACAGCTGGAAGTAGGGTTTCTTTCTGTGGCATTAGGAGGACCTTTTACGTTTCTATTAAAACCTTTTGGAATCTTTGATTCTTTGACATTCTCTATCTAACATCAAAAAAATGGTCAAATATGCTTTCTTGCTCAGGCTCTAATCTTTCTATCTGTATATCTTTTTTAAAAGTCTTTCATTTCGGGTTTGCTTTTTTGGGGTATTTTTATCACGTAACTGGAGTATGTCAATGGTCAGCTCTAGGTTCATTTTATTTTGTTCTTCATTATAATCAGCTTCTTGGCAAATGAGAAATTTCTAACAAATCTATGGATGTGTTATTGCAAATAATGCTAGTCCTCTATTACCTCAGATGATGTTCTTATACTCCCTGTTATTCTTTTCTCTGGAATACATAATCTCCTCGCATATAATCATCTTTTTGCAGTTGTAAGAAATGTCAAATATTGTGCCCAATATCAAATGCACCGTGGGAGTAGTCACTGTTTATAAAGACGTGTTAAACTGTAGAATCTTAGCAACACTTTCAGCTGAATGCTGCTCAAATGAAACACTGAGGACTTCATGAGACCAAAAATACAGGACTAGCTGTCCCCTCTCTGAGTGTTTCTATTTACAATAGAAATTACATAAGAATCCAGTATATAAAGATTAATTTTACTTCTACTTTTTCTGACACCCAAATTTTCTAAATTTGAAAAACTCCAGAGCATAAATTATTAGAACTATCTACTTTGTTGGAAAATCAAGCAAAACTACTGTTGGTTCTTTATTAAACCATGTATCTTGATTATACCTCAGTATGTTACCAGTTATATCTGGAGCAGCTTAAGAATGTTAATTGAACTTTATTAGTTTCCTAAGATAATACTGAATGCAAAACTAATCCTGGTGATTGACTATTATTTCAAGTTGTGCTGAAAACTTAACCGGAGACTTTTTCCCCTTAACGTGGCAAACATTAGGCCCTTCAGGTTTATGGATTGCTGAATTTAAAAAACAAATTCCTTTTTGTCTTTCAAATTCTAAAACCCAAAGTGAAACCTAAAGCAGAACTAACACCGCAGCTTTGAAAATTTCACAGTGCACATGCATGGAAAATCGTCGTCTTCTCTTCAGGATGCAAAATTTCAACAGTTTCCCTCGGGCAAACTTGAAACTGAATGGGCCTATGGCATAAATCCCAAATGTGTTTAGACATGTTAACCTGATAGCAATTTATCTGTGTGACTTTCGTTTTGTTTTAGTCTGACGAGTTCCTTCAATCTATCATGATTATATTACCATGCCTATTCACAAACCGTAATATGTCGCCACGATTTGCTTGGATTTTTCTTAATTTTTAGAGCTTGCTAATTTTGCTTAAAATTTATTTTACGGTCTGATAAATAACAGTTCCAAAGTATTCTACTGCTACAGGTTTGATAGCATTTTTAATATAACTAGTGAATAAGAGTGGTTGAATATTATCAACATTTATTTACTTTTTTCTAAAAAATATTGCTGTGTGTTCATGAAATGCAACATTGTTAAACTGAACTACATCAAATAAGTATTGCAGTACCTTTACATTTCATAGCTGTGTGCTTCAAGGGATAGCTCAAAAAAAAAAACCCAAAACCTCTTATCAAAAGTTTATGATACTTGTGTAAGGGATAAAAAAAAAAAGATTTTACAAGAGCATGCTGCATAATATTTCTGAATGCTTTGGATTTGGGTTCCTTCTTTAGGTGTAAGATATACCACACTCTCATTTAACCTCTCACTGAAGTATGAATATACATATGTACTACTGGACATACAGAACATTTTGAATGTTAAAACACTTCTCTTTTACAGAATATAAAATGGCTGAAGTATCAGCTGTTTCCTTGTATGAAGCTGGAATAATTGTTTCCATATGGCAGATGATAAAAAGCTGTTGCAAACAAGGGTTGATAAACTTACTGCTTTTATTCCAGATGGCCCCATTTCTGCATCTGCATTAACATTAAAAATTTAAGTGTTTTCTTTGAGAATCAGCTAAACAGTTTCCTGGGAGCCAGAAATGTCTTCTGGTCTAATTTTCTTGCTGCAGTTTGTCTCCTTCTGTCTCCAGAATGATTCCATTATTATTTTTTTTAATTTATTTTTTATATGTTCCCTCATAGTGTTTCACTCTTTAAGTTGGAGAACCATTTGTGAACAGACATTGGAATAAGAAGTTTACAGTTTAAATCCAGATTTTGAGTAAAGTTGCATTTTGGGTAAGTTTAACCCACTTTATTTCTAGCCTAAAGGAAATATAAACGCTGAATAAATATTTAAGGGAATTCAGTCTTTTTATATAGAAAACAGAGGTAAATTACTTAGACAAATTGCCTTTGTGTTAAACTTCTCTTGTACAAAAATCTTTTGAGTAGCTCATTAAAAATACCTTGTGGCTGAATTTCTGATAAACCAATATCCTTCAGAGAGAAGCTAAAGTAGTAAGTGCTTGAAAAGTTTCTTTTTTTTCCCTTGTCAAGTAAAAGCTTCCTTCTCAGAAGAAGAGCTTGTATCTCTCTGTCTATTTGGATAAATTTTTATATTTACTTAGCATGCTAGGAGAGAAATACTGTTGATTGATCTGCTGTGTATCCTTTAGAACCACCTGAGGATATTGTCTGGCTCTTTCTAAAGCCTGTAAACTCATGGGATGCTTTGCTCTCTAATCAAATGCAGCATGCAAAAGAGGTATTGAAATAATGCCCATACTAAAGGAAAAATAACTGGATTTTTTTTTTTCTTAGTAAGATTTGGGGTCAACAGGCTGTTCTTATGTCCCTCCTGGTTCATCTTTTCTACAAAATAAATATTGTACTGTTACTCTTGCTAAGAAATTAAAACAGCAAATGCATGTCTTCTTCCCCTCCAAGATTTTCTGAATATCCCACTGTTTTCCCTGCAGCCTTTTACTAAATAAGACTTTTTCTCTTTGTGCTCCCAACTGATATTAATATTAGATGCAATTTCAATAACTATTTGTAATTGTTCTTTTCCATGCCTTGAAAAAAATTCTTAAATCTTATTCTAAATTATTTGTGAAGAGGTCATGCTACTCAGTTTTAGAAGTTAAGCTTATTAACTAACAAGCTTTTCTTCCACCATCTACTATTTTTCCCTAAGCTGTTCCTCACACAGGTGAGTGGAGACTAGAAGAGGTTATGGTCGGTTGGGAATCTTCTGATAAATTGTCTCTGCATAAGAAAAGATAAATGTGTTTATATAAACATTTTTTCAGTAATGAACTCACCATTTTTGTGAGGGGTGTTTCTTACATTTGGGATGTATTTGTAGAAGAGGATCTTTAACCAACAGTCTGTCAAGTATTACCCTTTCTCTCTAAGATTGTTTTATCTCTGTGTCTCAACATTTATTTTTGAAGTCTTGCTGAAGTCTTAACCTGTATGAAGATGTGTCTGGAGAAGCTTGCAATTCCTTTGAGAAAAGCAGCTCTAGTTCATGACACTTGCAAGCTCCCTTTGCACAATGAGCAGTCTCTGTGTCCCATGAGGAAGACAGAACTGTGTTTTTTGAACTTTTGGGTTCTTGCAGTATAGCTTCCAGCACAGCCAGTGCAGCCTGTAAAACCTTTGCAAGAAAGTGTGCAGTGTCCTCCTATGCTTGCAGTTTGACACTCTTGTTTGAGGTGTATGAGATGACTTGATAACGGTGTTTGTGGATCTCTGAAGAAAAATCATACCCTTTATTGGAGGCTTCACATAACTTTCCTAGTATTTAAATGAAATGAATTATCGTATGTTCACTTTTTTATTGGATGCTTAAAACTTGAAGGTGGCCTATTGAAAGGTGTCCCTGCCCATGGCAGGGGATTGGATCTTTAATGTCCCTTCCAACCCAGGCTTTCATGGGATTTTATGATTCCCTAGAAATGCAAAATCAGAATTTATGTCTAGGTAAGCAAGGTCATTCTGCTTGCATTTTTGCTCTTGCTTCATAGTAGATTTGCATAGTTCACTAAGTACCAACTGGATCCCCCCAAGCTCTCAACGTTAACCCCTGAATATTCGTTAGAAAAGAGGCAGGTAAAGTGCAGGCAAACGAGGAGAACAGCTGTAATAATCCTGCAGAGTGGAGCAGTAGGTTGGATAAGCTGTTGAATGCATAAGCACTTACCTGTGATGTGAATGCACAAGGCTGAGGTGTACAGAGCGTGTGAAAGGGAGACTTACATTAAAATAGTGCAAGTGGTGCAGTAGCTGAAAATTGCCCTTTGTGATGACATACTAAGATGCAATGAGGTGATTATTAAAATGTCAGCATAAACCTAAAAGACTTCTGATTTGAATTTCTGATGTCTCAGTTTTCTAACTCTCTCTCAAGGAGAAGAACCAAAGTCTGTGTTTACTTGATTGCACAGCATAATAAAAAATAAATTATATCTAGAGTAGTGGTATTTGCGATCTTGATATCTGATATTGGTCAAAAAGACTTAGAAGCAACTGGTCTGACAGCTTTATTTCTTGTCAGAGTGTATCATTTATCTCTCTAAACTGCTGGTAATATAATCAGAAACCACTGACCCATAATCTACAAAAATAGCACAAATAATACGCTTCACCTTAGTGACTCTTGCACTGGACACAAGCTCTAGTGATAATATATGAATTATCTTATTTTATCCTCTCAGTTATGCTGTCAGCAGGTGTGGCAAGATCCTACAGTTCTTCACAGCTCTAAAACACTACCCAAAATATTATGGAGACAGATGTTCGGCTCATTAGTGTTTTTAGCTCATTCACCAAACCGGTTTATATATATGTATATATATGTAGTTTTTTAATTTAAACAATCACCCAGCAAAAAATTGACAGACCAGTGTGAAATAATCTATTCACAAAGGCATTTTTGAAGATACAGTAGTTTTCTATAATCTATCTTCATCAGGCTGTTACTCGTTCCATTCAATGAAATTTTGTCTTGTTAATGAAAGCCATTAGAATCAAATAACTCCATATAGAGAGGAGTGGGAAGCCTAGTCTCTGGCATTCATTTAGTTTTCTCCTTGCCTCTCATTGCAGTACAATTCAGGTTTCAGGATGACTTCTGCAAGGCTAATGTTTTCCTATGGATGTGTGAAAATTACAATCTAATGAAAAATGCAGCAAAAAATTAAACAAAATCCAGATATAATAAGCCAGTTATTAACTTCATTAACAATTACCATGGAAATATTATTTCTGTTTAAGCAAGCACTGCAAAATATTACTCATCTTCCATGCAAAAAATACCTCATTTCAAATGTCTTACTCCTGCCCCTCCATGTGCACTGAAAGGGCAAGGTGCACCATGACTTTTATCATACTTCTGCACAAAATATATTTGCCCTAGAAAATTTTATAATTCCTGGGTAAGATAGCTAATTATTTAAAAAGTTGAGACACTTTCACAAAGCTTTGAAGTGGTAAAAAACATACTTTTTTTCAGTTTTAACCTAAAAATTAATCAAACTTTCAAACATATACGGAATAGTAATTAATTATGGTGCCTCTGGGTCTTAAAAATACTGTAATTTTCTAATTACAGAGCTTCCAAAGTCATATATTCTGATTTGCTCTGAGACACATGCATATAACTTTACTAAGGTTAGGAGAGGTAACACGTAACTTCAGGAGAGGGAAAATATATCCTAAAAGACTTTCATGTTGTACACATAGCAGATCATAATGTATAATAAAATAAAATATGTTATTTTTTATGATAGATACTGGAATGAAATCTTACATACTTTCTGTCTAGACTTTGAAAAAAGCTCTAGCAAATATAACTGAGGAAGGGTAAATGAAGAGACAAGAAGGGTAAAAATGCTGTCATCCATCTTAAATATAATTTAGAACACCTTCAAAGTTTCCCCAATACTGTACTGTTGTAATTTCCTAAATAAGGCAAGCTGAGTCCATTCTGGTTTTTCCTCACACTTGTTGCAGCTGCCACATTCACAATAAATTGCTCTGGGCACTTGTGGGGAAGTGACAGAAGGCAAAATTCTGAGGATTTTTCAGAGTTAATATTTTGAAAACCACAATACTTTTTTCTTCTGTTTTGTCAAGAAGGATTATGCATTGTGATTGAGAAAAGCAAAGGTGCAGTGCAAGTAGTTCATAGAACAGTTTTGGGCACTTTTAGAGGTATCTGATGGATGACTTCCATTTTAACAACAACAAAAAAAAATTCTTCCAACTTGTGATACTGCAGATCCAAATTATTGAATTTCCTAGGATGGCATGAAGGCAAAAAAATCAGACATAGTTTTTTTTGTAATGTCTTAATCTTTTTTGGGTAGTTTGTCAACAACAATAGGTAGTGTTGTTGCCTAATCCTATGTCATCATCTGAAAACTATCCACATTTATTCCCAGATTTCCATGTATTTCAGTAACTCTGTGTAGGCTCCACTTACAGACTCTGCTTTAGACCTTTGGTAGGAAATACAGTTCCTCCTGCAGAAGTGGAGGAGACCCCGGTCTGTGTGAGATCTTGTGTATCTAGACTTCAGACTGTACTAATATCCATCATGTGAGTAGTCATTAGCCAAACTAAATCCATGTAGGTGGGGAGACAGAGGCTGAAACCCTTTTTTTAGATGATACAGTAACTGCTTCCCTGGGGTCATGTAGATGTGCTGCACAGGTTCCGAGGGAAACCAACTTTTAATTCAGGAATCCCAGCTAAATTCAGGCATAAATGAGAGTTACATGCACAAAAGCAATGCTGTAGGGATCCTACTTCAGAACACAGGGTTTAAAAGCATGATCTTCTCCACGTGGTAGAGTCTGATTCTCTGTTGAGTCCTGCTGTTTTGAAGCTTTTTAAGGACTCCATCCGGAGAAGTCTAAAAAAGCTGACCTAAACAGTATCTAATTAAAAATTGTTCCTGGATTTTGTGTTTTCTTAATGTTTCTGCACATCTCAATCTCATGAGGCTCACAACCTATCACAGGGAGATACCTGCAGGAGAGGTTGCATTTTTACAGTGCAGCTGACACCTCTGTGACAATCATGCTGCTAATTATCCGATGGATAATGGATGTTTCGAACTTCACGATAAATGAATGAAACTGCTTTGCTGGTAATTCAGATGTTCACGGTCTCTTTCTCAAATTTAGAAAGCACTTATCCAGCCATGCTTGATTTGATTCAGTGGTGTGTTTCAGGTGAGGAACTGCAGTGTCTGAAGTTCTATAAACTGAAAAAGTGAGCAAGAACCACTAAGGAAATCAGATGTGTTCATTGCAAACGATCATTTATTGTTCATTAACAGAGGGGAAATTCTGTGCTACATGAGCTGGTCCAACTTGTAACAGAGCTGTTTATCACACATCCTTCTTTAATTCTCTTACAAGTTGATTTTTGTTAGTATGTTGTCTCAGTCCATTAGTCCGAGTGAAAAGCCACAGGATAGAGATAATATCCAATTACTTTTTTGGCTGAAAATAATTTCTGTTAAAGTTGCAACAAAAGACATAAGAAACATCACATCAACTTTAATAAATCTTACAATATTACAAAGAATATTGGAATGCTATGAACCAGCTTTTAATGTGTGCCTCTCCATTAAGGCAGAAAATTGCACTGGGGAAAAAAATACCCAACCTGTTTCTGCTCCATTGCAACAGTTTCACAGATGATAATTTGCTTTGAATTTTCATTGGGAAAACTTTAACATTACTAATATTTTGACTGTATATGAATTCTGATATGGTATGCTAATTAAAAATCAGTTTGGTTGCATTACTATATATATGTTCAAGAGAAGTCTGATATTTTTAAAAATTAAAATTCTGAGACATTTCTGCTTCTTATCAACATCACTGATTTCTTTGCAGAAGCACAAGTGCAATCTTTAGAGTGTAAGAATAGGGGAAAATTGCCTTTTTTTTTTTTCCTTTCCCATTACAATCACCATCATAACAGTTTTCTGGTTTACCAATCATATTCTTGTTACAGTCTCTGTCACAGGAATAAGAATGGAATTTGAATGCCAATGCAGGCTGTGAAAGGGTAAGTGGCTGCTTGACAGAGTTACTGGAATGTGATGGTCTGGAATACACTTAAGGGTTTTCCTACCTAGAACATAAAAGAAGAATGGCAATCAAATAAGAAACACTGAAAAGGCAGAACAATGTATTAGACTATTGGTAGTGAGTGGGGAGATAAGAAAGTAATTTTTGGGATGGGAAGATTTCCTCAAACTCCCCCTCTTTTGTCTGCCCCCACTGTCAATTTTATTGTCCAAGCTAATTTATTTGTCAACAAGCCTCCTGAAGAATGATAGGGATAACCACACTACTGCAGTTCAAGAAACAACAGCTAAAACAAAAAATAATTCATGTTCTGTATAATTTTCAATTAGAGTAATTAATGGATTTGGCCCATGAAATGAATTAAAATGGTGCATTCATGTCATTCCCTAATCTCTTCTCAGTAACATCTGATTCACTTTATTTTATAACTCTTGCTGCATGTTGGGAGATATCTTCAATTAGCAACCATTGCTAATTGAATGCTTATGGTCAGTTACCACTCAGTTATAGATATGTAATCACAACAATTGTGGCTATTTGGGTTATGAGGGTTACTTCAGATCTACAGAATTATAATTCAGATAGGACTTTGACTGTTCAGTGGAATCCTGGTTTTATTTGGTAGGTAACACTCACTGATTGTTACGAAAGTATCATTTTGTTCCAGGTGCCATAGGCAATTGCTTCGTCTAATTTAATGTGCTGAAATGGTTGAAACAGTTCTGCAAGTGTTCTTTGCCTTGTACTTGTCTGTTCTACATTTTATTTAATGTCATTCCTCCAATTTATGCCATGAGATCGTCTCAGAGTGTTTCATAAAATATTGCCTAGTCTTAGACATTCTGAATGATTTTTTACTGTCAGTTGTTCTTCCTCAGATTTTCTGTCTTCCTAATCTTTTTCTGGCTTCTCTGAGAGATACTTTATTAACTGTCCATTTTGAAACACATCAGAAGAACAACATATTATAATCTTAAAGCGCAATTTTCTCTGTGCCTGCCCTGGCCCAGTTCTCCATATTTCGGATGTTTAAAAGAATTACTGCCAAAGCAGTATTGTTATTATTTACATGCTGTTATTGGCTTTAGTCATATAGCTGTCAAAAGGACAGTGATCTCAGCAAACATGCTATTCTTCAGCAGTGGTAAAGAAAAGGAAAAATCATGCACTTAGCGGAGTCCTGTGAGAGGAATTATCTATGGATGAACCCTCTGTGTTTTCCCCATTCTAATCTCAGGTGAAGACTTTAAAAAAAAACCAAAAAACGAATGACACTTTAGCTGTTCAACTCAGTACTTTAGTGAAGGTGATTTGACAGCATCTCTGTGAAAGACCAGATGGTGGGAGAATACTCTGAGGTGGATTCTTCTCTTTCCCTCCAGTAGATTCTTTTGTTCCAGCGAATAACTTATGCAGAAGGGAAATCCATAGCATAAACTGCTTGCTAAAAACATCAAAATTGTTAAAGAGGGAAACAAAGCTTTATTATTTGGAGGGAGTTGAATGCTCTTTAAAAGGTGTCTCTTTTCAGCCATTTTAAAGAAAATGGGCAAAGGAGTAAAAGCTACTGATGTTTATGATTTTTAAGTTCCAACCCTTGCTGTCAGCAAAAGGTGACAACCCATATATACGTGTGCATATATGGAACTCTAGAGTTTATTGTCTGTTCTGATAATGCTTTAACAGTTATGAACAATGCAATGGGGTATATATTGGAACAAGTATCTATCTGGACACCTGAATGTCTCGATTCTGCTTTAGACAACTGGGGTTACATTGTTTATGCTTTAAATTCAATTTAGGTTCCTCACTGAGTATTTTAATGCTACCACGTACCTCTGTATTTAGGCAGCCAAATTTTACAACTCAAACATTCAAAATATAATGCAAGTTTCTCTTTAAAACTATAGTAAGTAATCTTATTTCTATATATGTTTATAACACTAAAGAGTAGACCTTTTCTCAAAAGAAACAAATATTTTTTTATGTGAAAAGCTGCAAAACGTAAAACTTTTGCAAGTTACATTAATTAGATAGAACATGAAAGAATGATCAAATTATTCTCTTCTAAAATCAAAGTATATGGAAATCAAATACAATGATGAGTTTAACCAGAAACTATACATAATCTACTGCTCTAAATTAAATTGGTTTGATGAAACAGAATCACTAGTTGTGTAGGCATTTTGGGAGCAGAAAACAATTATATTTTCTGGATCACTTAAATGAACATGAATAAAAAACACTTTATATCTGAACAAGGGGAAAAAAAAATCTGCAATGAAGCAGCAAATCAGATAAACATTCAGTTTTCTTGAATGCTGAGGGATGGTTTCCCATGGCACCAAAAGAATGTGTTCGTATGTATATTTAGTTCTTACCATTATTGTTGATGACTTTTATCAAATATAAAATAGCATATTGGTTCAACGTAAAATTTACATGACATTTTAAGGCCGATAATTAAAAAGTAAACTGTACCATGAATACCTGAAACTTTCTTTCAGAAAAAAAAGCAAACCAATCAATGTAATAGCAAAGACATTTTCATCATCTTTCATGTCTGAGTTTGGCACAATGTTTTATATCTGGAGAAAAGAAAGTCTTTCAGCTTTTAACTAGCTCTTTAAGGTTTGGGGCTTTGGTTTTTTGTTCTTTTTTTTTTTTTGGCATCCAGCTTGAGAGACATTTTTAGTTTTGCCCTTGTCCGCACTGAATGGCTGCTGAATTTTCTGCCTTCTTATACAAAGTGGGTTTTAAAATGTTCAAAATGGGCTGACTTTTTAAAGCCTACACCCTGCTGCTTTCTCGGGAAGAGGGGAAAGTTTCATTCTTAATGCTTCTGAAATTCAGTTGCAGCCACTGCTTTTTGCAAGCATTGGGCTGGTGCTGTGTGACCATTGATGCTGAACAGCTGCAAGATGCTGCCAATCAGAACTACACTACCATTTTGTTGATGGTAAGCTGGTGTTTTTTTCAGTCCCTTTCTGTATAGTTCTACCCTTTAGGCTGCAGTTAGATCTCACTTTAAGGAAATGTTACGACCTGCGACGCCACAGTGTGGTTATGATATGCAAACATCGACTTTTTAATTGAGATCACTTTATTGATGTTAAAATATTCATGTGTTTGATTGTTCATTTATCCTCCTGTAGTGGGTCCTGTTTAGGCAAAGCTGTACACATTTAATTATTTCAAGTTTGCTTGATGACTCAGTCCCTCCAAAGTGGTAATTAATTTAGATGGCATTCTCTGAACTATGAACTACTTGCAATATATCATCTTTTTGCTGCTGCACTGCACAGGAAAATGGAGTTTTGGCAATGCCATATAAACAGAAGTCATTAATCATCCCTGTGTGATGCCTATATATGTGCAACCAAATCTAACAGTAATTTTACTGCATCTGATAACATAGAGTAAACATTAGGAAAAAAAGGGTCAACTCAACTGAAATCTAAATTATTTTGTCTAAAAAATAATTGGTTCTATTTCCAAAAGGAATGACCCTTAAAAATATGAGGCTCTGCTGGCTGACGACAGTTGTATGTAAAAAGGGTAGTGGTCTGAAGTATACTGAGTTTCCAAAAGGTTCATTAACAACATGCCATGATTTGGGCTAAGCTGTGGTCTCAGTTCCCCCATATACTAAAATATCTTTCTGTGTGAAAGGAAACATCTGTGAGAATCCCAGCACCAGGAGTAAAATAAATCCTTCATTCAATTAGCATCTTACCAAATAAGAATCCAGATGGAAGACACAGATCTATGGGAATTAGAGAAATATAGGTGGATCTTCATAGATCAAGTCCATCTTCTTGTCCCAAAGCAGGATGATTTAAATCAATGTTGTTTTGTTGGGTTCTTTTCCTCTTAGATATTTGTTTAACTTGCTACACTTTAAAAAACCTACAAGAATAGAAACTTTACCATTCCTTCCTGTGCTTCACTATTTCTCAAATGAGAAAAACTTTTAAACTGTCAGGCACCATTACTTCAATTGCTTATGGGGTTACTCTGATAAGTATTTTGGTAATTTTATCTTCTGTCAGTCACTTTCCAGTAAAAGGAAGACTTTTTTTTTTTTTTTTTCCCCCAGTATGAACCTCTAACTTACCAAGTCATCTAATTCTTTCTGGCCTCTTCCTGTGAACAAAAGCCAGCAGAACACTACAGATAAAAGGGGTATGGAAGAAACTTTTGCTTCTGTAGTAGCTATTTCCATGAAAATAAAGGAGCCATTTTCTAGTTGCAAGTGGATGTTAGATTCTGTGAGCTGCAAAGACGTGAAATAGAAACAGGTGATATCAGTCTTTCTTCATAAGCTTTTCTCTGGAGTCTGATGAGTAAATGAATTGGAAATGCAAGGAGACAGAGAATGCAATTTCCATTATGGTTTCATCTATCCTGTGACATACCAGTAAGGACACTCATCCTCAGATTTTTTTGTGTTCTATGAGAAAATGAGAATATTTTGTTTAAAGGGTTTTTCTGTGTTCTAAAAATATTGGTTTCTTGATGTATTTTACTGTTTACTGCTCATATGACAATACCATTGAAAACACTCAGCTGAGCTTTGAATTGTATTGGTTACAATATACATGTGTATATGTTATTGTGTATATATCTGTGGATATATTTAATAAATCATAAGCTACTTCTTTCTCTGCAGAATGTGCAGGTGAGGGAGTGCCTTTTATTGTGAACATTTGACTCATGGCAGAACTTGCAATCTGCTCTTGATGCCCAAACCGTCAACAAACAGAAGTACAGAAAATACTGTTACTATCTTATACACAGGGAATTAAAGACACCAAGTGCTTTGCCATAAAAGCAATAATAAGAGGACTCAAACATTTATATTTTTTTTTTTTAGTGCTGCAGTGAAGTATTTTTGGCATAAGTCTATTCTTTTTGTCTTTATGGAATCTATGTAAAGATACAGAGAAATACATTATTCCTTTGCCTTTACTACTTCCATACACATGCAAGTCTTGTTACAAATTAGACCAGAAATATATGAAGCTACTGTTTCACAATCAGCTTACCTGACTCTCTTATTGTGACAGTGTGCCAATCATACTTTGAATATATTTTCCTGCTGTTTAATGCTTTTGTCTCCTTACACTTGAGGAAAGAGAAATCCCACTGACAGACTTACCAGCTGGTTTTGGTGTTATCTTTACTGGTAATAATGCTCAGCAGGGGATGTTGTTCCTTCATGAATTATGAAACTCTAATACAGTTTGTTGTATTATGAGATTTTATGAAATCTGGCAGACGGCTGTTCTGTTCTTGTCTTAGAGCTTTGGTTATCTTTCTAAGAACTCTTAAGTGTCTGAATGTATCTAGACTTCAGTAAATAAAATCACAAAGCCTTATCGTTGGGATAATCTTCACAAACATCTCATGATCTCTTGTGACCCATAAACTTGTGTCCTGTAAAATAATGCATTACTGTTAGTTCTCAGTGCAGGCTCCCCTGCAGTTACACTTTGAAAGTGAGGTTTCATTTCATATGTATGCACGTGTCTGCTTGCACAGATGAATTTGTGTGAATAGTAAAGCCATAGAATGAATTAAATGACATTTATCATGTACTTTCAATTGATTTGCTTCCAATTTACCCATTAATCCATTTCAAGAGGTACCTCTGAGACTCTTTTTAAAACTACTTATTAATGTGTAGATTTTTTTATGGATGTGAGGCGTACTGTAACAGGATTTACATTGAGATGGGGGACTGAGAAAAAAACTGGTAGCAAAAAGAGAGATATTTTCAGGCATTGAGAATGTACCAATGCATTTTGGGCAGTAAATGAGAAATAAACAGTGTGAAACTTTCTGAGATCAGGAGCAGTTTTAATATTAAAGCATTTGGAATAAGGACCCAAGGCCACAGCAAAAACAAAACCTGAGGCAGGCTGGAGGAGCTTGCAGAGCAATTGCCTTGAAAAGCCTTTAAAAATGGCTTAATTACATTGCCCTCTGCTGGTATTAGAAAACATTGCAGACTGATGCTTAAAACTTGGAAGAAAAAAATATCCATCTGGAAAAAGATCCGTGACGTAGAAGAGTTCAGCAGAATGTTTCTGGGTTTGGAATCCAAAGGAAAGTTTGGGATTTCTTTTTCTCCATGAAGGGGATGTTCATTTCCTTAGAGAAAAACCTGCATAGACAAGAGGGAAAGCTGTAGTTAAAGTTGCTCTGAATACAGACTTTACAGTGCATTTTTGAAAAGAAATACACAACAGAAATAGGGGACAGAAAAACGAAAGATCCCTGAGCTATGTAGGCAGGTGAGTTTATGGCTGATGAGAGAACTGCTGTGTGAAATTAGGAGGAAAAGACCTGCTGGGGCCCTGTGTCATAAGTTTTTTGTTTGTTTGCATTCAAAATGAATAAACACATTGGGGGGGAGGAGGGAGGGAGGGAGGGGAGAGGAACCAAGATGTTTCTTCCCAAGTGAAATGTGTTAGGATTTTTTTTCATCTCAAATAATTTTTCCAGTTAAAACTCCAGGTGTGTACTTTATACTACTATAGTCAATGGAAGCAATTAATTGAATCCTGCTTATATGTATTCATATCTTAAAAAAGAGGAATTTAAATGTTTGGCTGATCTCATTTGCACAGTAAAATCTGTAAAATTCCTCCAGTCTAATTTATGTACTAAGCATTTAGGTACCAAATTTCAGGTACCTGTACCTGAAATATCAGAAGGGAGCCTACAACAAAGATGGAGAGAGACAAGAGCAGAAGACAAGAGGGAATGGCTTCAAACTGAAAGAGAGTAGGTTTAGATTGGATATTAGGAAGAAACACTTTACTGTGAGGGTGGTAAGGTGCTGGAACAGATTGCCCAGCGAAGTTGTGGATCCTGTGGCTGCCCCATTGCTGGAGGTGTTCAAGGTCAGGTTGGAGGGAGTGCTGAGCAATCTGGTCTAGTGGAAGGTGTCCCTGCCCATGGCTGGGAGGTTGGAACTAGATGAACTTTAAGGTCCCTTTCAACCCGAGCCATCCTGTAATTCTATGATTAGGTGCCTAAATTCTGCTACCTTTACTTTGGCTAGACGGCTCTGAAGGTACAGACATCAACTGATGGGGAAACCAAAACCCAAGAAAATTATGTGGAAGGAATCTGAGTGGGACACTCTGTACCAATGGCAATTCCTTTATCTTTCCACCAACATCTGTTTTACATTCCTGGAAAGTACCCAGGCTCAGAGAAAGGCCAACTAAACCCTATCAGCTCTTTGACAGCATAATTGCCTACCTACTGTCTTCTGTCCATTCCTCAATTCATTGGCTTCAAAGGAAATATCACAGGGAGCATAATAAAATGAGTCTGGGTAGTGAATGGGGCCATCGTGTATCGTAATGCTGACAGCCAGTTTCTCTCAGTACTTCTGTAAGTAGATGCAATCTATAAACTACGAGTAAAATTGATGATCCTGCTAGTGCTTATGGAAGTTTAACACTCTTTTCTGTAGTTTCCCTCAGAGTCAGAGTGAACAACAGAAAAAATTAGGAGAAAATTAGCCAGTGACTAGAGATTGTACATTTAAAAAAAAAAAACCCCAAAAGTACTAAGCAATTATTTGTCTTTCTAGAACCTGTGGTAATGCAGCAACTGATGTTACAGCCAAGCTAAAACTTTGAGCTAAAAGTTTTCTTGTGTATCAATTTTAGAGGAAAAAGTGGTTTAATGAGCTTAGCATAAGCAATGTCAATGTAACAGGCTGTATGCAGGTATGGGAAATTTGACTGAACCAAGAAAAATGGCAGAGTCTTGAGAAAAGATGGACTGGAAGAGAGCGCTCGGAGCAAAACAAATGGACCTCGTCAGATGTTCAGTACCAAGGAAGGCTCAGCAAAAATGCATAGTGAAAGTGGTCAGCAAACTAACAGTTTCTGTGACCTGAGGCTGGTTACTTCTGTTGTCACAGCTTTGGTTGACTGGGTTTTATTTTTGACCTGAACATCAGTCAGGAAATAACTGACTTTATTGGCCTCATTCTGACATGGACAGATTGACCTAATGTGTTGGTTAAAGGAAGTTTTGAGTGCAGTTTTGAAAGGACTTGATTACTGTATAGTTGAGTTCACCGACTTTTACATGCCGGAATGATTCCTGAAAGAAAACTTTCCATAGAAAGAATTGGACAAAGCGTGAATTATTCATGGCAGCAAACTGAAGATCAGGTTCATTTTGTGTAAAAGATTAAAGATTAGGTCAGGACTCCTTGGTACTGTAAGGTGCACTGGCATTAGTTTTATTCTAGACACTTCATTCGTGGTTTTCATATTGTCCTTCAACAAGGTCATTCATATTTTGAAAATCATAAAGAGAAAATTGAAGGGCTGTTTTTTAAGAACTGAGATGGTAGTTGAAGTTAGTTCTTTTATTTGCTGTATTTTCCACAAATAAGTCACCTGAACATTTCTTATTTTCCACAAATAAGTCACCTGAACATTTCTAAGTAAAAAAATCTTTTTAAACTATTCTTTCTTCCTAGGAGTATTTTGTTGTGTTGTACCTGCATTCATAATTGCTTTGTTTTCTAAACTCCACATAGCTACTGAAAGTACAAAAAGAGGTTGACTGAAACTGAAGGACTGAACTCTGCTTTTTATGACTTGGAATGAATCAAGTAGGAGGTTCGAAGGACTAACCTGTATTTTTAAGGGAACTGTACCAATGCTCTTTTTATCTTAACATTTGATAAATATTTGATTGCTATGATGTCACTGTCAATAATAGTTATTAATATGCAATCCCTTTTTATGTAATGTGTCAAAACTGAAAATGTATTTTGAAAGTTCTTCACATACCTCTGCCATTAGAACAACGTAAAAAGACATATTGCAAAAAGCTGTGCATACAAACACTAAGGATTCCTGCAAAACTGTGATTTTAGACAACAATACACAACTATTTAGATATACCTAGCGATACAGTTGGAGTTTTTTGTGGTCATCTTGTCTCCTAAAATGGGGGCAGTGCAGAAACAAAAGGATATATTCTACTTCTGCTGCTTGAGTAAGCAATGGGAAGCTACTGGAAATAAACTGGTGTGGAAAAGAACACTGACCTCAGGTGACTATCAGATGGTATTACTTGAATTTTGTGTCTTACAAAAAATGGTTTGTTTGAGTTAGAATGAGAAAGATAAAAGGAAGTAATTATCAAGCAAAAAAAGTCCATATTTGATGTGATATATAATACAATCCTATTCTTCATCTGATTTTTGAGGATGTCATGGCTGAGGTAAAATCCTAAAAATCCTCTTTTTCTCGTGAAGTAAGCTTTCTGCTGGAGACTGATAAAATGATAAAACAATATTCAGTATATTTAATAAAATACTAAACTTCATTTTTGTAATTAATTTTTGTTTTGGAAAATGAACTGTAGTCCTGTTCACCAGTGTGTTTCACTTCAGTAGTTTTACAATGACATAAAGGGTTTATATGGATAAATACGTTCATATGTGCCTTTTACTTTTTTAACCCCCCTCCACTTAGTATTATAATGTCTTGAATAAAGCACTGCATAATATATCTATGCATAGTTGGAGAAATCTCAAATGAGTTCCAGCATCAAAGGTCACTTTTTCTTCTGATAGCCTAGTGACCTTTACATTAATTTTCAATTTTATGAATTTTCATAATTTAGTTGCATGGTTAAATACTGAGAGCAAAGTTAATACAAAAAACTGTTTTTTGTAAAATAGGACTTTTTTTGTAGGAACTAAAAAAGCTAGTTTTGTAAATATCTGCTGCTTGGGTTCCTAGAAAATAAAAATGACACCTTTTTATTTGTCACATTCCATACACGCAGTGGTATTTTTAAGCAGCACGTAATAATGAATGAACAGTAAATTAAATTATTATAAACAAGAATAAGAACAGGGAAATTGATCTTCTCTGTGCCTCTTAGGACACTGAGCTTGGCTGAGAGAAGAAAAAGTGGTAGGTCCAATAATTATTTCAGATGCTGAAGGGAATAGACTACATGAGTGCCAATTAGTGCATGTTTTGGATATGCTCCTAGGTGGATGAGATGAAAGTGTGCATTTGTCAGCGTTATTGTTCTTACAATCTGATTTTTTTTCGGCAGTTCTACGTGGCTGTTTTAGGAGTGATGCACTAATTTTTTTTTTTTTTAAATAGTTTGAGGAGTCTAACAGAGATTGTGTAGGCAAAGCTGAGAGGAAAAATTGGTTTGTTTTTTTTTTCATATGCTTGTGACTAATCTTCTCTACTTCTGTTGAATCTATACCCTGCTCCATAGTTTGTTCACATTGCCCAGAATCATTATATCTTGTATCTGAACTTGATTTGAGATTCACTGAGGTCAATAATAAACTTTCCGTATGGTTGATAGATATTTGGCTTATAATCTGTTTCTAGGGTATTGTTATTATTCATTTATTTGGAGGGAAAAAGTTACATTGTTATTGTTTATAATATACATGAGAGTAATGTGATTATTTTATGAAAACCTGGAATTTAATTAGAGATTTTCAGTCATGCTGTTTCCCCCAAAGTGAGGCAGTTCCTGGTTTTCACCAATGTAAATAAGTGAACAATAAGATTCAACACTTTTCTCTGTCATCAAAATCTTATGACTGTGGATTATGCCTGTCTTTAGAGATATATTGAAAGACAGCGAATGGTCTTCAGTGTAGGCAGGACACTTCAGACTACAGCTGGTTGTACATGTTTCACCACAAGGGAATTATGGCTTAAAAATGTTTCACGAAATAATTTCTTCCTTTTTCCTCTTCTTTATTGTCGAATTATAAAAGTGTGTGTCTCACAGCTTTCACTGGAAAACTTTCTTAATCCAAGATATAATTTCTCATCTAAATGAAAAAAAAGAGCAACCCAAAGTCAATCTACATCAGACAGGCATTGCACTTGCATCCAAGAGGAACATAGCTACTGGACCCTGAGCTGATCTGAAGCAACACACTAATGAAATTTTTGAGAGATAATGGCTTTTCCAGGTGCAGAATGGAAACACCAGCCTCATCTCTATTTTCTCCTGCTCTGAGTGCCACCCCACTCTTTTAAGGAAATTCTGAAAACAGGATGGAAAAATGAAAACATTAACTCTTTCTCCTAATTCACCTCTAAATTGTGTTTTCAGTGATAAAAATGATATTTCATTAAAAGAAATACTTAGTAGGGCCTTTTCCTCCCCCCCCTCCTTCCCAACAACAGGACATTTCCTGAAGGTAACAGAAGGAACTGCACGGAAGATCTCTTTTTTTTTTTTTTTTTACAGAAATCAAAAAGACCCAATGCTAATGAGGCTTTTCTCTGCAAATGAGCTCATTACTGTTCATTTTCCTCTGCTTTTAATCTGTTCTTCAAGTATGTGTCATCTTTAAAAGTTTCAAAAGGCATTTTTCGTGAATCTGGAACAACGGCAAAGTTAAACAAAAGACTTGCTCTAATGAAAAGCATAGTCGTGCTTCAGTCACGAGGGTGGGAATTTAATTATCGAAGAGAAGAAAGCAGGGATGGGTCACAGTTCATAGAATTGCACAGGGAAAACAAATATGAAATTATATAAAGGGAGAGAGAAAGGAAAAATGAGAATCCACAGATATCAAATTTGCCAAATGAAATGCACAAGAACTACAACTCTAGTATAAATTGTGAATATGTATAATTTCCCGATAAAGAGTTATTCATTTAATGTTATAATTTACAGATAAAATATTTGATTCAGGATAACGGGACGACAATTTCTAAATAAATCTGAACTACAGATTTCTCTTGGTTTGACTCCATCGCTGCTGTCCACCAGGTTTGATATTGATGGTAATACTTAGGTTTGGAATACTTGCCTACATTTAAATCTTTTTATTCACCTGTGTATGTTATCAGGATTTGGTGGAGTGACCTGACCTGTGACCCAGGTTGCTCGGCAAATAACTTGGTAAATTATTTGCAGAATCAAACATGAAAATTCTAAATGATTCTGTATGTAACAGAATACAACCCTTACAGTCTGTTTTGTTGTTCTGAATATTCCTCAGCTTTTATATGATTTCAACAAATTTGTTTTCTACTTTCTCTCCACCTAACAACTCATCCTAAGCAGTTTAAAGATGTTGCAAATACTAAAATTTCTGCTTTCTTAAATGAATTAGGATTTTGCTTTGCCAAGCACTGTAAGAATTCAGAAATAAACTTTTTTTTCCCTAGTGTTCTCTTTTTTGTTGTGCAATATTTCTATGTATTATTTCTGGTGACTTGGCATGAGTCATTTTTATGAGACTGAAAACACCATGTATAATTGGAAAATAGGCTCTCAGTTTGTGCAGTTGGCAAAAAAGATGGTCTACAAAGGCACCAAATATACATGTCCTCCAATAGGGCTTTTTGTTTGCACTCTACCTTAACATATAAAACCAGTATAATGGGAACTGACTTCAGTAGGTATTCAGAAAGGATACTTATCTGTAATAACAACTTTGCAAGGCTCAGCAAGAATCACCCTTTTCCCCATTATAGTTTTATTATATTTACATAGCAAGTTTTGTATGTTGCCTTCAATACACCTTAAAGTGAATGTCCTTAATCAGATGGGCACAGATAGTGACTGGCCTGATTTTGGTGTTCATGGAGGCAAAAATTTATGCTAATCCAAGTAATACGAAAAACAGAACTGTCCTACATAGTTACTGTGTGCACTGTATGTAATATAAACATCCTTACAATAAAAGGTAAGGGCCACACTACATACAGGTCAGATATTTCATGCAAAAGAACATGTATTAATTTTGCTTCTGTGATGTCTGCCAAAAATCTGACCTTGGTGATTCTCAAGGGTTTCCTCTATGCACTTTTGAGCAAAAGTGTATGGTTAGTTTGAATACTTGAATATTTGAAGGCTAATATCCATATCTATTACAATATAATTGTACAAAGTGATGCAAATACACTCAGAAATTTGGGTTCCGATTTCTCAATTATTTTCATTTCTAAAATTTTGAAATATGGATACCTTATTTCTTCTCCTTTTAAAAATAATTTTAAAGTATTGCCTCTTTCCTCTGAGGTGTTTTCACCAGAGAAACCGATCTCTTAATTTGCAAATCATGTCAGATGACAACTAGCCCTGTAAAGGCATAGAAAATATTAAAAAAACAACCTTACTTGCACTTTCATGTGCAGACCAGCTGCCATTTCTGCCTTTTAGCTCATCTTAATATTCGGGCTTCTGCATACTAAGCATCCACTTAGTTACTGATTACTGCAAGTGCCTGGAAGTGATGATCTTTTTCCTGTTGTAGAACTGCACAGGGACATATATCCTGATTCATCCAAGTATTTTGATAACTTCTGCATTTTCAAGGTGCTAAAATAAACTCTTATTTAAGGGCAATGTGACTTCTCAACACGCTCTATGAAAAGTTATCATGTAATTCAAAGTTCTGGTGATAAAATAGGACAGTATGGCTTATGACAGGGTCATATATATACAAAGGTCATAAACTTCATTTAGAGACTAGATTCTAGTAGAATCTTGGGGAGGTAATGATTACTGTGATTTATATGGTTAAAAGTAAACACGTTTTACATTCTTTTGCTTCAAATGCACGTTTTGCATCCACTCTACTACAGGCGAGTATGCAGCATGTTGCAGGCAAAGTTCCCATCACCTGAAACAGTGAATCTCATTTGAGAGCTCTGTCTTCAACCAGAAAAGCAAAGGTTACTGAAATGAAGAATTTTTCTAAAGGGGATAAAGTAAATTCTCAACTGTGGCTTCTGAAGAGGGCTGAAGTTTACAGTTTTACACTGGGTTGGAAAATCAAGAGAGCAACTCAGTTTAAAATTGGCTTTTGAGAGGGATTCCTGTTTGGAACCTTTCAAGCTTTGTATTGAAAGAGGGATAAATGTAGATGTAGTTGAATATAAAGTCGCCAGGAGGATTTAGTAGACACTGTGTTTTGTAACCTTTGAAGAAAAGAGAAAAGTTGGTACTATCATTAGCTTTCATAGAGTTAAATGAGAAATGGTAATAAGGAAGGCTTAGTACCATGTATTTCTATAAAGAATTATGCATATCCTTTTGAATAAATGTTTAAAATAATCTTAATTTGTGGGGGGAAAAAAAGGTTATGAACTGATTCTAGCCCATTTAAAACAAAAATTACAATAAGCATGGACACATGAGGTTTTCAGGCTGAGTAATTAAAGGTCAACATCTAGGTTATAATTTTCTAACTGAGATATGTTATCCTTTCTGCTTTTTTTAAAATCAAGTCTATGTTATTTGAAATACTGCAATATACATTTAACCTCTAAGCATGCTTTTATTTCTGGATGGTGATTTGATTTTTTTAAATGTCTTAAGCATCTATTTGACCTTAGTCTTTCCATTTCCTTTTGTTGTTTTATCATCCACTTTTTCTATTTAAGGTGATTTTGGCATCAAGGTTGAAATATTTGATTTGTACTGCTAGGCTGAGCAAAATAGATGCAAGTTGCTATAGGAAAAGATGTTTTCTTCCTTATATAAATCTGCTGAGCTGAGCAATATCAGTGCTTTCTTCTGAGATTTTTCCATTTGGTAGTGCAGCTGATTTCCAGCCATTCCTATTTTTCACACAGTATGAGTTCAGTTCTGAGCTCATACATCACTGACCACATGCTAAAAATGGAATTCTATTTACATTTAATATATCTTCATCCCATTTCTTCTTTCTAGAAGTCTTGTTCTCACATCCTTCCCTTCCTAGCACTCCTTGCCTGGGGTGTGCTTTAAGAGCCTGGATGTAATTCTTGATGCAACACTTTCTCTCCTTCTCCCCTCAACATATAATTACATGCTGAGCTGCTGAGGAGACTTAATAGCCCTGTCAACTTGCAGACAAATATTTTAGAGAAAGATATATATTGATGAAAGGCTGGCACTTCAGCATCATCTATCATCTGAGCATCACTCAATTAAAAATAACACAAAAGACATAAATTGTGATGTCATCTGCCCAATCTCCATCTGTGTGATTTTGACACTGGCACAAGAAGTTATCTTTCATTGCTCGAAGCCTGTGTTAAAAGCACAAAAGAAATTGGAGGATAGGGGTGGAGGGAAATACGACACTTTGAAGATTGCATATATTTTAAAGACCTAACCATGGGAATATTGAACTCTTTAAAAAAGGTTCACTTTTTTTATATTTTTCTTTTCAGATTTCTATGATGCATTTCAATGCTGGTTATTTGTTTGATCTTCCGGAGCCTTACTGGGCCATAGCTTTTTGACAGGCTAATAATGAATTATATGGAGTAATAAGAGGTAAGAGCTTTCTGTCAAAAGCTGTCTCTCAGAGTTCATTTTACCTATATGCTTCTATTTATTTACTACTTAAAGATTTAGTTGGACAGTGAATATATGGTTGGTAGATGATATGTAGCATGTTCAGTTTTACCTGGACTGTACGTTCTGAGCCAGAGGTAATTTGCACTGCAAGAAACTTTTCAGACCTGCTTATGCTTAATTATGAAGATGAGCATCACTGTGCATTACCACCCCTCATTGCTTAACAATTTTGGAAATACAGGCAATTAAAGAACCAGTAGCAAAGGTTGAAGTGGGGCTAAGATGCTGCTTCCTTTCACTTGACCCAGACTATCGTCTTTGGACTACTGCAGCTATAATATGTGAGTGAATCTCAGGTGCTGTGAATTTGGAAAGAACTATATACTCTTCGGTTCCTGTTTTCTTTGCAGTGCAATATGTAGTTTTAGTTTAAAAAAAACCAAAAAAAAACCCCAGAACCTTTGCTTGGGCAATCATGTGTTATGATTTTGTTCTGAAGTTATTTTCTTATATTCTACAATTACAAGATTTGGGGGTGCAGTGGGACTTAGCAAAAATTCAGCAGTCTTGAAAATACTGATGCTCACAAGTGATTTTGCATGGAAGTAAAAGACAGCAACTAATTTTATCTAAAAAATAATGGGATGAATTTAATAGAATTAGAAACTAGAACTGTGTTGTGAAGATATATGCACAATTTTTACCCATGTACTCCTTTCTTTTTTTTAAGGATTTTGTCTTGACAAATTTACCAAGAGCCAGTTCTAATCATATGAACAGTTAAAATATGAATGAGTCTATTTGCCTGTCATAGCCAAGTTCATTTCAAACTCTAAATGGTTGTGTTCTGAAACTGTTGTCTACCAAATGCACAAACCAGCTGCAGTCACTTGCAGGGGTTTTGAGGAAAAGAAGGATTTGGCTGGAGCAAGGATTATTTGGAGCATGAGAAAATTCAGGGAATATTGAGTAATGTGGAAGAATAGGCAAGGTGTTATTCTTCAATTAGCCTTCTTTTTAAATTATGCTATTTTACAAGGCATGGTACTTGCACAAGAAGAAAAGAAGTGCTGTACTCATTAGATGATGGCTGGTCCCAGTGTTGAGATAAGAGCAGAGAGATTTCCTGTCTTTCCATTCAGAACACAAAAAGAAAACCTGAGGCATTTGAAAATGTTTTGCAGAAGTCAACCCCAGCCTTTTCTGTGATCTCAGGAAGTACCAATCTAGGGTTTGCAGGTTTCCTTCGAGGGTGGAACCTGTTCCTTAGTCTAAAATTATATATAGACCAGATATACTAAGGATATCTGGGGATATCCTTAGTGACACACAGTGAGGTGTTGCATTGGCTGCTGCCTTGCCTCTTGGTGTATCTTTCTTTCCTCTGCGTGCATGCTTGTTCTTGTTCCTGTTAGGCAGTTCCTCTTTGTTTTAAGAAACACAGTTTTTCACCACATATATTAAACAGTATAGGGAGTGTCCCTTAAACACTATGAGTAATAAGAATCAGGATTTTAACCAAAGGAATAAACTACAGAAATTTGAAAGCACCACTGCTGTGCCTGCAGCCTATTGATATAATTTGAAATCACTGTTTTCTATTTCAGTGACTCTTCATACTTTACTTTAAAATTGGTTGTTATTTGTCCTGGGAAAAGGCTGGATCACAACCAGAGGCATTGATCTTTCCGGTGAGTATGAGATGTTAAACCATTCCATCTTGAGATTTTTTTGTTTTCCGTGTTCTGGGAAAAGGTATTAGTTTGTTATGTGTAAGTGAAACGTATCTGTGAGAAAATTTCCAGTTGTATGCCGCAAGTGAAGTTGCTGTTCTTACCATGTTAGTCTGCGTCATGTGTTCACTGACTGAAAAGCAAATTCACCAATGGAACTTAAAAGACAAAGTCTCATCCACATATTATTAAAAAAAAAAAAAAAACCCTCAAAGTAAAATATTATTGATATTTATAAGTTTATGGGTGGTGGAATCCATTTCTAATAAGCAAAATGAAACTGCTCGAAAGAGAACTATTTTATGACCCATGAATTTTTGAGGTAGCATTTAAATTTTCATCTCAGTCCTGTTTTACAATGTGCCTTCACCAGAACTACATGTAATTTAATCTGGAGGATGCATTTGTGTGGTAAAGCATGGGACACTTTGTGGTGACCAGAAATCTCCACTGGTGGAGTATGTTCAGCTGGTGAGATATGCAGCTCAGCAAGAACATGAGACATCCAGCTCCTGAAATATACATTCTGTTAAATAAAGCTTTGTGAAATGCCAACTGTTAATGTGTGTACAGTAACTCATCCTGGAAGGTGTAGTCACTTGAAACTCTTAAAAGAATTGGATCAACAAAACACAGGTCTTTGCTACTAAACTATGCAAAACAAAGTAGTGAATTAGGCGTCCTAGTTATTAAAGTATGCAAATTGATCTATCATATGCATAACAATTTGAATGGAAAAATATGTACATAAGTCAATGAACAATCAGCAGGCTGTACTGTTTGGTGTATGCATTATACAACTTAATCACAAAAGTAAATAAAATATTAAATGACAAAATACATTATTTAGATGAATCATCAAAGAATGCTAAGAATCATAGAATCACAGAATAAGCTAAGCTGGAAGGGACCCACAAAGATCATCGTGTCCAACCCTTAGCCCTGCACAGGACCATCCCCAAGAGTCACACCATGCGCCTGAGAGTATCATCCAGATGCTTCTTGAGCTCTGTCAGCCTTGGTGCTGTGACCATTTCTCTGGAGAGCCTGTTCCAGTGCCCAACCATGCTCTGGGTGAAGAACCCTCTCCTGATACCCAACCTAAACCTTCCCTGACACAACTTCAGGTTGTTCCCTTGGGTTCTGTCACCGCTCACCTCAGAGAAGAGATCAGTGCCTGCCCCTCCTCTTCCCCTCACGAGGAAGTTGTAGACTGTGATAAAGACTGATCCTTTAGGGGCACTGATATTCTCAATGGCATGGTATTGTTGTGGGTACCAAAAACCTCACACCAGGTCACATTTACTTCCACTACCATTGTGAGAAGCACTGTTTCATTCTGTACCTATGTAGGAGCATCAGGATTTGACAAACTTGATAAATAGCGTGCTTGAGATTTAGTCCTGGAGCTTTGTTCACTTTACTTTTCTGTCAGTTTGGTTCTCTTGTCTGCTTTTGTGGTGTGTGTTTGTGTGCTTACAAAACCAGCTGAGGGACTTGGGAAACTTCTGAAAGAAATCAACACTCAATCACAAAAGCCAGATTTCTGTGCCCTTAGTTTGAGGAGGCAAAATGCAATATGTCTTTTGTTTTCCATTTAGCTGGGGTCGATCCCTCTGGTATTCAGTGCCCCTTTGATTTCCACAAAGTCTGCAGGCTGGATTTTTGTCTCTTAGAAGTGAAGAAAACCAGTACAATAGTAGTAAGCCTGCTTTGGGGAGATTGCCAGTCCCTCCCATGTGAGAGGAAGGCCTTTGAAGTCCTTCAAAAGCGCTGTTTTCTGTTTACCAACCTGTTTGAAGAATTTTCTAAGGGAAAAGACAACTTTAGCAAGATTTGCAAACCCTCAGATTTCCTTGCTGCTCTTTGGTTTTGTTTTTGTTCTGGGAATGATAGCGAAATCATATGGATTGTGTTATACTTATTTGCCAGTGATAGGAGATTATATATTTTTCCCAGTGATACAGATTATATCCATGAGGCCTGTGATCTTCATTGATACCCGTGCCCTCCTTTGGATGGCAGGATTATTATTTTTGTATCTTTGCAGACCATTGTTCTGTGGGAGCACAAGGAGTCTTGAATATCTATTCCTTCCAAACTGTGTAGCATCATAGTGCTGAAGTGAAAAGTAAATCAGCAGTCTTATAAAGATGCCAAGTTCAACCCTGATTTTATCTAACTTGCTTTTCTCAGATGCTAGGCTGGAAGATTTGCCCACAGGGTATCTTTGTGCTTCAAAATGTCTATTCATCAAATGTGATACAGGGAGGTAGGGAGCTTTTAACCACTCAGAGCACTTGTCTTGCTACATGAGAAGGTTGTTGCTGTTACACGTGTAAAATATAACGAGTTAATTTCATTGAATTTCAAAGCGTGAGAGCAGCACACAGGATCAATGACCTTCCAGGCAATTCTGTTTCCTACAGTCACTGACAGGTGTTCATGAAGCTTAGCGAAGGCTGTAAGGACAAGTCAAGCACATAGAGATGCTCACAGAATATTCCCTCATCTTCCAGGCTTCTGGAATTAGAGGGGATGCCATTGTGTTAAACACTCTTTCCTAGATAACCATTCTGTTGGTTTGTCTAATTGCTTTTTGAATCTCTGATGACTTCCGAAACTGAATCGAGCTCTGCAGTGTAATGCCTGATGAAACAGCTCATTTTGTTTGTTTTCAATCTACCCCACATTGTTTTACCCCTCGCATTTTTTTCTACTAGAAAAGATAGTGAGCAGCCCTTATTTCACATTCTTCTTTTGTCTCTTCCCTGAGTTACAGTTATTTCTTTTGTGGCAGGCATTCAGAAATCATTGCATTAATTTCTTGTAGCTACACCTAGTTCTAATCTGTCCCTTTTTGGATGTTGGGAGTGAAAGTGAATCACTTAAGTAAGCTCCTGGCAGCAGGCATCACTTCAAAGGCTTTTATTGATGATCCCTCACAGAACTGCCTGATATTATTGCTGCTCTTAGAAAGGGGTTGATGAGTGGATCATACTTTGTACCCTATGTTCCTGCTCACAGCTTTACAAAGAAGTATGTAGGAACTGGTTTTGAAATATTTTATTGAATTTAGACCTTCAGAGCTTTTTTCCTGTCTGAATAAATTCTCAAGTCTTCTCTTCAGCCCTCCTCTTCATCTTCCCTGAAGCCATTCTGGGGATGGGAGATGCTGTTCCAGAGGTCTCTGTTCAGCACAGGCTTTGTCTAGTTGCTATTGTGGTATTTGTCAAAGGTGAGATGAGACTCGCAGTCTGTGCAGTGGTTTTGTCCCGTGATTTAGCTGTGTTTGCTTCCAGAGTGCCTAGAATAGACCCTTCCTATCCAATGAGGATGGATAAGTGGGTTGGTCTGGTTGCAATGACTTTTTAGCCCAAGTTGTCAGTCAGCAGTGAGTACCATTGAACATCTGGACAGGCAGAAGTACTGATGGAGGATATGGAGGGAGATACCGGACAAGGGAATGTGGGAAAGTGAAGGCTCAAGCGTGAAACAATAGAGGAATACTGAGGTTAAGGAGATACAGGTAAAGCAAGAGAGTGAGGACAGAAAGTCATAGCAGGAGAGAGGGGAAGGACAAATCCAGGTAGTTATAGTGTATACTCAACAGTTATACTCAATACTGCCAACAGCATTGAGACTCTAATGTAATTTTCTATACCAAATATCTAATTGTGAGAAAAAATACATCCAAAACATGCAGAAGGTGGTTGACTTTGGACTAGATGAGATATGAACTGGTCATTAACTTTAGCTAGTTACAGATAAGATGAATATTTACACCTTTCCTTCTGGAGAGTGAGTCAGGACCAGCCCAGAGTCCACCTTTGTCTGTAATAAAGACAAAGTACCTCTGTATTAAGGACTTGCAGAGGATGATTTTCATGCATGGGCTCTTGTCAGGATGATTTCTTGGGTTGCTGATCTTGCAACTGCTTCCACAGGGAGCTATAGTTGAAATACAGGACTAAATCTGTTCCGTGTCTTCACACAGAATAGCTTTTCCTGACCCTAAATGATTAGTTTGGTATGTTTAAGAATATAACGCCCATTTCCTATATTTGGAATTGGATCAGAATAAATATAAACCAGAATGTCTTGTGCTGCATAGTTTATAATTGAGTCTGCTTCTTTTTTTCCTTCTTTTTTTTGCTTTTTTTTTTTTGCTTATAAATTAGTGGGGTAGCAGAGTGAAACAGATTGTAAAAGATTGCAATGAAATTCAACAGTTTGTGTCTTCCTTGCTCGCTGTTATAGTCATTACAGAAAATAGTTATTAAATCTCAAAAGATTACTTTAATTGAATTGCTTGTGTAATAACAGCTTACTGTTTCTAAGACTCCCAAATATTTTTTAGAAAAGCTGTAATACCGCTCTTCTTCATTCAGAAGGAAGCTGCAGTGTTGAATTTTCACATGAATAAACCTTTTATCTGTTAGGTACAAAATAGAAATTCTATCATTTCACATCTTATACGCAATTCATTTAGAATTTGTTTCTATCTGTAACCTTAATGTTATTTTTGCTTCTATTAATGAAGTTGCCATTTCTTTGGTGATAGTTTTATGTTTTGCTAAATTGTTTAAAAGGCAACAAAACCCACCAAAAACATCAGCATGCTTGACATTTGAAGAGTAAGTGGAGAAACAGACAGTACTACAATCTTGATCTTTTCTTTCTTATTTATTGATGTCATAACATTTTTTGTTAGCTGTGTCTGGCTCACATGCCGCGGTTTGTCAGCCATGCTCAAAGGTAACGATATTTTTCTTTTGTTTGGGGTCACAGATTGACCAGACAGGTATTGTAGCACTTAGAAATGTTATTTTGGTTATCTTTTACCCCACACTTGCTTATTCATATTTTTTTAATGTATCATGTATATATACTACTTGGGCACTGGAACTTTGGGCTCCCCAGGGCGGTGGTCAGAGCCCCAAGCCTGGCAGAGTTCAAAGAGCTTTTGGACAATGTTCTCAGGCACATGGTGTGGTTCTTGGGGCTCTCCTGTTCGGGGCCAAGAGTTGGACTTTTACGATCCTTGTGTGTCCCTTCCAACTAAGGGTATTCTATGATTCTATGACTAACCATCACTGCTGCTGCAACCTTTTTCAGTTGCTGTAAAGTCTTAACTGCCTTCCTCAGGCAGCAAGTCTCTAAAAAGCTTGTGGAAAGGTATCCTGGCGTGAAGTGATGCTCTAGTGTCCGTGCTAAATCTGTGTTTTATACTTGGAATATTTCAGTCTTTAGCAGAACCCATTTTTGACCCAGTGGTGACAGTCAGGACTCTTAGTTTAACATTTATTTCCCATCATCAACCAGAGTATCCATGTACTGCTTCTAGTTCCCCTTGAAATACCAGCCTCATTTTCTGCTTCTGTGGTGAGTTCATGAAGACCTGGGTATAATGATGACCATATTTTACATCCAAGTTGGCATGTTTTAAAATCCATCTTCTATCCATTAATTAAAACAGCAGTAAATGAAAAAGAAATAGAAGTAGATCAACAGCAGCATGTATGACATAAGTAATCAGACACTTACTTAATGAACCATTGCAAATATGATCCATAGACACATTATTGGCGTACAAACTGGGCACAACAAGGATTTTAATGAGATTTGATCGGCTAATTAATTCAGATTCTTGACAGGATTATCCAAACCTGTTCAAGCTAAAAAAACCCCCTACCTACAAACAACAAAAAAACCCCACAGAAAATAAAGTAATTGCAACACTTGTGTGAGCAAATACTTAGAATCTGAAGAATTTAAAAATAACTAAACCTCATGGTTAACAGAACAGTTTTCTGTAATGAGGATAATGTCCTTAATAGGAAAGGATTTTATAAAAATTACAACTTCCGTAATGAACATGTTGTCTGCAATGAACAATTTAGTAGCAAAAGAGAAGAATTAACATCGTTCAGGTATCTTTATGGATCAGTCAGTCCTTAGTAAGCAGGCATTTTAGACAAAGCTATTATAAAGAATAATACCTGTAACAAGAGCATTTATTGTGGTGACAGTGTTTTCCTTTCCTTAAAGGGAGAATTGCTATTATTATGTTTTTTTTTGTTTTCAAAAGGCAAAAAATCTCAACATTTGGGTCAGTTTAATAAATTAAAATTGGTAAAGTATTCAAATTCATGTATGGCATTCTTTATTTTTGTGTTGGCTTCACGCCAACTGTCGGAGTCCACAGGGAAAGCCTCCCCCTCCCTTCTTCCCCTGGGGCAAAGGGAAAAAACTATAGAAACTGACAAACCCGAAACCAACTGAATTATATCAAAATATATATTTTTGCATATATTTACAGTTATATACAGCTAGAATACTTATTTATACCCTTGCTTATGTAAAAATCGTATGGAATGCTGGGAACATGGCCTTGGTTCCTTGGTTACAACCTGGTTACCAAGGAAGGCCCAGAATCAAAACCACCACAATTTTCATCTCCCAGCTGACACCAATAATTGCTTTCACCATCACCAATAGTACACAATTCTTGAAGTGTTAGTTCTGCTTCTCTGTACCAGTCTGACATCCAAAATAAGTCATTTAGTCATCTATCTTTCTTGTTTCTCCAAGTCATACAACTTGTTTCACTCTATAAGTCTTTTAACAGCTGTATCTGCTCTATATTTTAAATTAGAGGAAGTCACAGATATAGAGCATTTAAAAGCAAGTGTTGCTAAGGCAGAGTCCAGGAGTTTTTCAAGTTAAGAAAGAATAAGATGTCAAACTTTAGATCCTTGCTTTTGTGAGTAACAAAGCTTTCCACCATTTGCATTTCTGTGGATACTGTAAATTGTAATTCTCTATGATGACCAGGGGAGAAAGACAAAATCGATATGGATCTATCAGACAAATATATGCTGTTTTCATGTAGTAAGGACAGAGGCAGAATTTTCAAAGTCATTCTGTTTTGGAAATATTCCTCAAAAAAGTATTAGTATTTCTGTCAAGATGTTCGTGGTCAGAATACTCACCCAGGTAGAGAAGTTATGTGTCTTTGATGTGTCCGTTTTGGGTCTTCGTGAAATTCCTGGCAGGATTATCCAAATGTGTTCATGCTGAAAAAAAACCCCTCGCATAAAAAGAAGTTCTTGTAACATTTATGACAGCCAACAACTGGTGTTGGTTAAACATAAAAATAAGAAAGTGGTAGCTTATCAGAACAGTTTTGTGACCGAAATATTCCCAGGGACCAAAATATTCCCAGTAGAGAAGAGTTGTTTAATTGGAAATAAGTCATCTAATTTCAATCTTCACAGAAATTGCCAGTAAAAATAGAGTGCTATCCTGTCTCTTTAATTTTTTCAGTTTGTGTTTCATTATTATAATTAAAAGTTGCAGCTTCCTGTACCTTATATGGGAACTAAGCCCTTTCTTTCTTCCTGTTTTTAAGCATCTAGAATTTGCATTCTACTCGTAAGACTCCTAAGATTAATATTTCTGATTTCTCATGCTACTTTGCTCACTTTTTGTAGAGCTCTGTTTCAATGTATTTAAGAGAGGCAGATGATGCCTGTGTGCCTTTTCTATGCTAAAATATATGAGTTATAAACTTACACATACTTTAAGTCTAGAAGGCAAAAAAATAATAATAATTTAATGTACAGCTTATCCTAAAAAGGACACCACCCCTGCTGGTGTCATGCATGTATTGATGTAACATTTGGGAATCCATCTGGTGAAAACCTATTGAAACTAAAACCTCCTTTTTAATGAATCTACTCTTACTTCTAATAGACAGATTTGACCACTCTGACATTTTATCTAACAAAATAAACTTACACTTGTTTGGTTTACAGTTGTAAAAGCTTTCCGCTCATACTGTCAGCAAGGTACTTATCTGTAGTGTTTGTTTTTTCCTCGACTATTTAAGAGGTGAAAAAGAAAGTCACCTCCAAAGCAGATGAAACTTTCATCCTTCACTTCTTGTAGCATCCATAATAGAACAATTTAAGGTCTTAAATTTGAAATGAGCCATTTCATTAATGACTCCATTAAAGTTTTGTAGAATGTTTTCCTTTCCTGAAATTTGCATATAAATACTGAAAGTATGATAAATATTCTTCTCTACTTAAAGATATAATGCCTGTTCTTGTTTTCATTCAGTTACACACTTTCTGGTGATCATAATACTTGATCTCACATATCCTAGTTTAAAAAAAAATAGAAAACTGGGATTTCTGGAAGCCCAATAGTACTGTCTACTAGACATGTTTTTAATTGTGCAGTGGCCAAATGTAAAGAAACATCTGCCTAATATCTGCTTAATACCTTCAGAGTAAAATACAGTATAGAGATTTTATAGAAATACAAATAACGACAAAAAAAAGGGAGGTTTTAAATTAAACAAAACAGCATGTCTCTCTACATGTGCAGAAGAGTTTGACGTCATAGTTCTTAAGAGAAAAGTGCTTTTGGTTGTGTGTTTTGGTTTTTTTAAACCTATTTACTAAAGAGAATGAAATAAATTATATTTCAGTTGGAAGTTTTAGCAGAGTGAATACTTTCACTGTAATCTATCGAAGCTTTTGTGGAGTCCAGCTGAATAAAACAGTCACCGCTTTTTCTTGAAATTAAATACTACACCTGCACTGGGGATGGAGATCTTAGTATTTTGGCTTAATCAATGTCCCATTGAGCTCACTAAGAAATTTCCTACTTCACTTGCTTCTTACAATTAGCCAAGAAGTTTAATGTCTCATAATGGAACATGGAGCATTGCCTCCTGCTGCAGGTAAATTGTCCATTCATCTTTTGCTTTTGTGGTAACTGTGTACCCATTTCCAACCCCTTCCCTCAAAAAATATTACTTAATTAGTACTTATAACAATGGCTTATTTTAAGATGATTTTCAAAGGTTTGAGGGTAGTTTAATGAAGTATTTCAACTGCTGACTGATAAAGCCATTATCGCTCTCCAGAGGGGAACTGTAGACTATATGATCCACCTAACAAAATTGACCAAAGGTGAGTGTGAGGGGATCCTTAACAGGGTTATTGGAACTATTACACTGAAGAGAGCACGTCCAGGAAACAGGATTGTCTATAGGATAACAAGATTATCCGCTGCCAAAAGAAACCGGCATAATAGGCAATAAAGGAAAAGAATGGGACCGCTAAAGATGCGAAGCAGATCTTTGGTTGCAGTGGTGCTGCCTTTTGAGCAAGGAGGAATTTAGGGAGTGAGGGGTCAGAAAAGTTGTAAAGTCTCAAATAAGATTAGTATTAAAGAAGGGGTTGCTGTATGTCAGGTAAGGTGCAGTTTAAGATTAACCCTTGTCCAGCCATATTTATTTTGAATGCTTTCAGCAATTTGAGATGAGGCTTTTTACACAGTCATTTGATCAAGTAGACTTGTCAGACATAACATTTTAAGTATAATGAGTGTTTTAATTGACTACCTCCATCCCCCTATCTTTCTGATTCCAGGGTCATTCATACCTCTGGGTATAAATTCCTGTAAATCTTTCATCTGCCATTTATCTCAATACACATACACAAATAAATTCATCAGTGCATGCCATCAAGCATAGGCCTTCCTGAATTCTTTCAAAACAGTCACTCATGTGGCTGTTAGATCACGTACATAAATAGATCATGTACTGTACAGTAAGCTTCAAACTTTTGAGGAGTCCTTTTTTTTTTTAGCAGTGTTATTTTCTGCTTTGGGCTTGTCATTGCCCAGCAAAAGCTTTTTTAAGTCTCTCTTGATTCATTACAGGATAGGGACACGTTCATAAGGATTTCTGGTCTTACATGTGCCAGTCTTGGTGAAGTGCCACTGCCAGGAACCAAGGCTTTGGGTTCATGAAGCATGTGTCTTCATTTTGTTCAGCATTTACGCTGTCCCAGAAGCAGCTCTGGGTATCTTGTACCTCACTCAGGAGGTGCACAGAGGGACAGGTTTGATACACGAAAAGCAAGGAGTGGAAATATGGCTAATTTTTTTTTAAGTTTAGAAATGAGATTACATTTGCTTGTGCATATCACTTAATACATCAGGATGAGATCCAGCTACCACCTAGAACTCCTTCCAGGAATTATCTTTCTGAATACTGCCCTTCTCACTAGTATTATTTTCTCTTGAGCTTCAATGTTATTGACAGTGGCAAGCCAGTCAAGTACACTGATTTGTCCCACTTCAGCACTGAGTAGTTCAGTGTAATGGAAGAAACAAAGACACCTGCACTCACTGTCTAGAAAATCCAAATATTGCTATTCCTTTTTAAGTTGTATATAATGTCTTAACAGAGGACTGCAAAGGGATTCAGTCATCAGCACAAGAAAAGAGAAGGCAAGATGAAAGAAATGGCGCATAATCAACAGTCAATATGTGCCATCATTTCTCTTTGGGCCAAACATTAGGATTAGGGTCAGAGGGTTAATATGTGTATTGGGGTGAGTGGGTGGTGAGGAAGGAAGGGGTGTTGGTCAAGGCTACAGCAAGAAAGCTGAA
>VXAY01006157.1:0-11996 GCA_013399855.1 Oxyruncus cristatus
TGTCATGTTGATTCAAATCTTTGATCATATCTCCAAGATGATCTTAACTGCAAACTAACTCATTTCAGGCTGAAAAATCATTACACTGCAATTTTCACTGAGCATCAAGCTGGATGAGATTTCATCTGAAATCTCTGGAATAAAGGATTGCTTCCTTAGGCTTTTGAGCCATGTAGGCACCATGTATTATGTCAGGCTTTGACATTTAATAACTCATACAAGATAGTTCAAACTTTGTAGGGGTTAATATATTACAGGAAGACAGCAAAAAAGAATAATGGGAGATGTAGTCCCCCAGATACTAAACTGAGCATGCTCACTGGACATGCTCAAACGTGATTGGTCGGGAAGGTCACATGTTCTGTAGTGATGTATACCAGTTTGAATTGGCAATGTATATAAACCCTGGTTGTTATTTTAATAAATGGATTTGCTTGTTGGAAATCTGGCTGGTGCGTCTGTGCAATCAGTACTGTAAAACTTATCCGTTGTTGATTTACATGCCATTGCATTAATAAAAACCTGGAAATTGTTCTGAAGCCTTTTGCTGGTAACAGTGCTTTAAACATAAAAGACCTTCTTCGTCTTTGTTGAAACTCTTTAGATTTGCACTGTTATACATTACTTAGTCCAGCACCAGTGTAATTTGTGGCTTAATATAACACTGGGAAGAGAACAATGATTTTAGAAGGATTTTTTTTTCTTAGAAATTGTTTTCTTTCAGCCAGATCTCTAGCTAATTTTGTTTATTTTTCAATTCCCGTCAATGGTGAGAAACCTGTAATGTCTTGATCTTTCAAACGTTCTTCACAAAATGCTCCAAGGTCTTTATCTTATAGGTAAGTCTGTTATTCAGTTTTATTATTTAGTTGGGCAGAGTTATTCCAAACTAAGAATTTAAACGTTTTGTTTCTTACCACAAGTGTAAGCTGAAAGGGAAAGGCAAATTGCACTTTTTTCTTTATTGGTATAAACTGTCTCAGTAAAAATTTAAAATAGCAAATTAATTAAAACTTATATGATACACTAAATATAACTTCACTGGCTGTTTTCAGGTATTTCAACTATTCTGACAATTTTACAAAATTTACGAAATAATTCTCTGCAGCACTCTGCTCACTATGTTCATAAACCAGACACTAGGCTGGGCTTGCAAAGCAGCCATGAGAGCTAGAGGCCAGGTCAGCCCAGCCTTCCCATTGTAGACACTGCTGGAGTGGGGTGCCGGATGCCTGGGATGCCCAGCAAATCAAATTTGATAGATGTGACCTGTGTTTAATAACAAACACAGAGCAGGCACCCAGCGTTGTAGCCCAGCCACTGGTACAGAAACTCCAGAAACAACATCTTTGGGCTTTCATTGCAAAAACCCACAGTGCCTTTGAGTTTCAGTGATGGCAGTTTGGTTAAGGGCATAAGAGTAGTAAACTCCTCCCCTTATGAAAATATACCGTGATTTTTAATAGTCATTAAACCCCCAAAAGGTCTAATTTTTTAGTTTTTAACTCAAAGGACTTGTTCTGCCTGTAGTAAATGGCCAAGAATTCAACAGATCTGCATTAGCTTGGTAATGATTCTGCTGGCATTTGAAATTATGGCTAGACTGATCTGAGTCATATGGCTCAAGCTGCTAAGCCACTGCCTGTTGTCTCTGTTTTTCATTTGACTTGGTAGTTTCATGAGGTCCTGAATTCATCCTTGAAGATAATGCAAGGTTTTCCTGGCAGTAAGTGAGCTGCCATGACTTACCTACATGATATTTAAGTGGGGTAAAGAAGTACTATTATAAATGCCTGACCTAACCAAACTAAAGCTTGACCCATCACATCGTATTTCAGTGTAATTTTCGCATGTGTGGTTTACTTATGTCTCAGTTTAATGAGACAGAAGTGTTTTGCTGAGGAGGATGAGTTATAAGGAAGACCAAAACTCCTCCCTCTAAGCAATTGTAAATCCGAAATTAAGAGGCTCCAATTGAGGAAATGTGGAGAAAAACAAAATAACAACCTTTTATTAAAGGATATATGTGTATTGGTAGAACAACAAAAGAACACAAAACAAAACCCCAACTGAACAATAACGCTGTACCCAAAGATCCCCTTCAATGAGCAATGAACAGTTCTAGTTATGCCTTTGGTGCAATTCTAACCACAGTCAGCAGGGGGCGCCGTTGGATCGCTGAAGGTGCAGAACCTGCTGTGCTCACTCTTGGTCAACAGGGGGCGCTGTGGGATTGCTGGAGGTGCAGGGCCTGCAGTGCTCTGAGTTGACCGACAGGAGGCGCTGTTGGGCTCTGCCGGTCACCACGCAGAGGCCCTGCTGTGCTGGGGGGCCAAAAATGGAGTCCTTCCCTCCCCCTCTCCAAGGGAGAAGAAAAGAAAAAAACCAAAAAAAACAAAAGGGTTCTTTCTCAGAGGAAAAGAACAACTCACACTGNAAGGTCCTTCTCCGATGAAATCCAAGCAAAAATCCACGCAGACGGGGCAGGGGCGGGGGGCAGAAAAAGAAAAGCTGTGCCGGCAAAACTAGACAGCCTCAGCACCCAGCCGTCTCTCCGCTCTGCCACTCACACACTTCCCCCCAACCCAGCCACCAAAGAACTGCCTGTCCCCCTTCCCCCTCTCCAACCGTTACTTTGGAAATGCTTATCTGTTTGGCCATTCCTTTTGTGTGACTACAACTGCCCAAAACAAAACCAAATTGCTCATTCAAACACCACTCCCCCACACACACCGTGAGGCAGGGAGAAGGGAAGAAAAAATTCACGTTTAGTTTGGAACAAGTGAAACTGTGACAACTTATTTACACGTTGCCATCTGTTTTCTTTGGAAAGTTTCAGATACTGAACAAGAGTCAATCTTTAGCCCAAGGTTAACTTAAACAGCAAACAAGGTGGTTCCTAGTTCCTGTCTAAAAGCAGTTTACTGACATGCCCCATTTCTGCCAATAATTTTATATGTTTTTGAAAAAATGAACTTAAGAAAGTGTTGGCATGAAAAATACCAACATTCAAAAACAAACTGTCATGTGCTGCTTTAAAATAATCAGTTGAAATCAACTGCACTATACTGGGGCAAAGGACAGGAAAAGTGGTCCTACTGAAATGGTTGATAGCATATATAAAATATACTTATCTGTCATAGGTTTAGCCCCTGTGCTTTCTGCACAGCGTTTATCAACCCATAAATTTTGCTAATAAGCAGGAAGAGTTTGCACAGACAAAATAGATCTCTTTGAAATGGAGATTAATATTAAGATTTATTGCTACACAGCAAGAATTAAGGGAAAATACTTATATATATAACAACTCTAACTAGTTTTTCTATATAATAAACTTACATATGTACAAATACCACCCCTCCTTCTCTTCCTCAAAAACAGTCCAGAGGAAGAAAGAGAAGGGAGGGAAGAAAAAAGTCTTTAAGGTAACAGTTCCACATCCCCTCAGCTCGAATCTCTCTCTCTTCATTGGAATGCAGAGAAGTCTGCCTCTCACCTCTAGCTGCTTGTCTACAGTTTCTGAGGGTTTTATCATGTTGTCACCACAAGATCTGGGGCTCTATGGAGATTTCTTCCACGAAGAGTTTTAGGGGGGTTTCCTTAGACTCACCACCCCTCGCTAGGATCACAGGGGTTCTGGGTTTCTTTTGGTTCAGTCCACACCCAGGAACACTTTCTGATGCTGTACTTCTGCTGCTTGTAGCTTCTTCTCTTTTCCCTTCTGGAATTCTTCTGACTTTCTGCTTTTGGCCAGACGCCCAATTTTGGCTCTTGGCCGCGGCTGGTTACTCCAACTTCACCACTGCTCCCCCACTTGCAATAAAGGGGGTCATTTGCCATTAACACCCGGGCCAGACTCGCACCGGGCCCCCATACGGGGGCTTAGTGTGAGGCTCAGCTTTTGGACAAAAGTCCCAAGGTCATCAGGGGCTCAGCCCCTCAAAGGAGAATTCACTCACTTCTCCACCATTCTGTGGCTGCAACTCCTCTGCAGCTTGCTACATACAGCTTTCAGGTGATCCAATCTTGGCCTCAAGCCATCTCTCCCCTCCCCGGGCTATCCAGGCCTCCGGGGGGAGAACCCACACAAAAGTTTCTTCACTCCAAATCATTTCTACAGGTGGCAGGGGTTTTAGTTTTAAAGTCTTTTCCCCTGTTGTAGGGGGGAGAGAGGGGGGGCTCCCCCGTGCTTCTGCACTCCCTTTTTTTTCACTGACCTTGGAGTTTCTGTCTTATCTCAGGTTTTTCTCTGCTCTCCGCCAGCTGAAATTTCTTCTGTAATGTCTCAGCCGAGCAGCTTTTCTCTGGAGTTTCCTCTGCACTCTGCTCCATGCCTTGGCCAGAGGCTTCAGTGCCATGCCTGCCCTCGGCCCAAGGCCAGGGGAGGAGGGGGCCTGGCCCCCATTAGGGGAGGCCCTCCTGCCTTACTCATGCCATGGCTCCGAATTTCTTTTCTGCGCCACACACACAACATCCACCTTCTTTTCTGGTTTGTGTTAAATATGTAATTCGTGGAGACGCCACTGAAGTCCTTGATTGGCTACTTAGCTGGAATTTCACCTGGAATCAACCATCTTCTACCCTAATACTGAGGGGGATGGGCTAAACCATGACATTGTCCTAAGAGGAAAGGAAGTGACTCTTTTCAGTTCTAACATCCAAGTTTTTCCTCCTAGGCAGTGACATGATGTTCCAGAGAGCAAATGGCACTTGAGTAACAGGGCTCCAGGCTACTGCCTGTACTGTCTTCCTGTACAACATCACGTCGATCTTCATGGGGTGGAGAAGAACCACCTTGGACCTTTCTTTCATGAGCAGAGATGTTACTGAACTTGTCAGAAGCTGTGCAGAGCAGCAGCAAGATGTGCTGTCAGTCAGGGATTTTTGTCTCCTAAGCATCCTCCCGATCTCCCCCATCTCCAGCACACTGTCCCTCTCCAGGTCAGCCTCCAAGTCAGATGCTGGGGTGGGTTGGTGACTCCAAAGCTCTCATTTTCTGCTCATCACAGCAATGATCATTTCATCAGAGATGCATCATTAATGACATCTGAGACCAGAGGAATCCTGGGGGGGAGGAGGGAAATCTCCCCAGAGTCATTCCTGCAAATGATGAACTCCTGTCTACAGTACCCTTTCCCTTTCTGGGGAAAGGCATGGCATGTCTGTTTCTGTCACATGCTGCAAAGCCTCCCTCTAGAAAAACAACTCTAATCAGCGCTGCTCAGCAAATCACAACATTCACTTATGTTAACTTTATGAGTTACACAACCGACATGCCCATGCAGATGTCGTTTGCAGAATACTGGAGATGATGCCTGTAGTATATCTAAAAGAGCAAGGCTATATTGTGAGCAATCCATATTGCAGGCCTAGCCTTGAGATAACCAGGAGGCTAAAAATAAAAAGCTTCGTGGCAAAAACAAAGAGGAATCTGTGCCAAAATAAAGGAGGAGCCTTGAAGAAGAAACAATGTTCTCATACCTCATGGACACCTGTGTTAATCCAATAGAAAGTGTGTTAGTAATGCATGTTCAGCTCGTGGACAGTCACATGTAACCAATAGACTAAGAGAAATCACGCGCAGGGGTGTAGTGAAAGTTTATAGGCCGCGGTTCATGTAAATAAAGGGGAATAATCGAGATCATATTGGTCACATTCATTTATTCTCGAGCTCCTCCGCCAACAGATGCCAGCCAGACACTTGGCACCAAGACCCAATATGGGAGATGAGGAGCTTTCTAGGCTCATTCCTAACATTCATTATTTTTTTATTTAATAAGAAAATTGATGTGACACATCAGGGACACTGGTCAGTCAGCTAGTATGGAAACTATTAGTGCATAAAAATGAATAGCCTGGCAGTTAAATGTCTACAACACCCACACACTCAGTAGAAACAACTTAGAAATAAGGTTATTCATCTGAATTTATCCCATGTNGAGAGCACTGTCTCATAAGAACAGGAACATTGTCTCATGAGAACAGAGACCTGTTTTGGACGAGAGTGGTTGGGAAAAACATCAACATGGGAGAAAAATAAGAGCAGGTGCTCAGGACTGTTGTGAGAAAGAACAGGATGGTTTTGAGAAAGAGCACAGTTGTTGTGAGAAAGTAGAGTTTAGAAAATGCACCTATTAGCTGTAAGAATTCTGGTGTGAGAGTTTAAACTGTCCTATCCGTGTGCATTACATGTGTTCAGAAACTGTACTTAAGGGGCTGCAAAGCAGCCCCGGTGTTGCTGTCTTTTTCTTTGGGAATAAACTTTACTGGAACCTTTTTTCATGTCGCTCGTCCGTTCCAACCGCGACAATCCCATTGTCCCTGGATCTCATAATAGTGGTTGAAAGTGGCTGAAACACTTTGCACTGCTTGTTTCTGGATCTGGGTTCTCTGTGGTGAACAGTGAGTGTTTTTAAGGCAGAGTTGTCACAAGTCTTAAAATCCAGCAGGCAGAGCTCAGAAACTGGGTATTTTCTTGGGTAAAAACCCTCTGGACATCAGTTTCTGAATCATGGCTTCAAGGGGAATCTGTGGGGTGACTGGTTTTAGAAAGTCATTTAGGTATAGTGGGTCCTGGAAGTTTTTCTTTACAAATACTTTTTTTCAAAGTCACTGTCAGTCACTCTATAGCATCAGTACAGGGAAGGAGTGTCTTTAAAATTTGCTTATTAAGAAAAGTCTCACTAACAGTGGCTCTTGTCTCTTGGGTTCCTACTTGTACCCAAGTCTCAGTTTCAGACAATACAAATGAAAACCCCTCAAGTTCATCTTTCGTTCTTCCAAATTACTTTCTTCACTGCCTATATCTCTTTTGCTATATCTCCATCAGTAAATAAAATTAACCAGCATCTATTGTCTGACCCTGAAAGCAAGCAGATGGCATGGCTTATCTTACTAGGGCTGAATTTCCTACCTGAAACAGGGTAGCCTTATTTGTGTCTTGCTGACTGAAAACAATCCCCGGCTCACAATGCCTACTGTCATGCTCAGGTGTTATTTGGAGAGAGCTTACCAGCCACAAGCCAAAACATGCCAGGGAGCAGGCTCAGGAAAATCATCTCCTGTCCCCATTCAATCCACCAGCACAAATGTTGCCTTTGGATCTGCAGCTCAATTCATCACTTCAACACCATTAAGACCAGTGGATATTGTAAAGATTTGCACTCATGTCCACAACAATAAAAATTTCTCTCAAGTTTTAGGATGTGATGAATCACCCTCTCAAAGTTGCTTCCTCCCTCCAGTGACTACAGGAGGAGCTCAGATGACTAGATTCTACTGGTTGCCTAGCTTTTGGGTGGGTAAAGTTAGATAAAAATCCCATGCTAAAGGATAAAGGACTTCCTCCCTTTTTAAATCTGAATGGTAGTAAAACCAACCCCGATTTTGAAGGGAATGAAAAAGTCCTACTTAAAAGATAAGCAGTTCTTTTCTGTGAAGTTGCCATATGGCAGGGGAGTGATGGGAAGAAGATAACTATTGACAGTGAGATATATCTTATTACAGAGCATATGGACCAAATTTTCCTCTCAGTTACACTAGTGAAAATATGGAGTAAACAGCCCTGTCTTGATAGGAAAATCAGATCATTAAGTGGATAAGCAAAGCCAATTATGAGAGTGAAACAAAAGCAAACTTGAGAAACATTAAGGTATAGTAAAGAAGATGTGGTAGGATGCCAGAAGAAAGGAAGTCATTGAGCCCAGAATGCTTACTCTTCCTTTGAAAAAGTCATCCAATCTACAGTAACCACAAGTGGTCAGGATCTTGTTTTATAACTGAACTTAGGAAACTGAATTAAAACGCTGCCAAAATATCTGTTCTGGGTTCCAAACATTCCCTTTGTTAGAGTATCAAAGATGGCATCACATCAATAGAAAGGAAGCATTGCAGAAAAAAGCAGTACAAGGATGCTAGAGGGAAAAGTCCAAGATTAACACAAGACCTGCAATGTTTTACACACCAATAACTTTATTTCTTGCTGAACATTCAGCTGATCAAAACTTTAAGCTATATTTGACAGACAAAACCAGAAACTGCTTCATGGAGAGAGACCATGGTACATTCTTATTTCTACACTTTTTAGAAATACATTATGGACAACTTAGCAGCAAAAGCTGAAATGATAGCACTGTTTATCTACTAAGTTATAAAGACATAAAGGAAAACATGTGGCTAGGAAGATTTCTGGAAATATAAGTGAAGGCATATTTACTCAATAAGAGTTGAGTATGGTTTATTTGAAATTTAGTCTTGCAACCAACTAGCAAAATAACTGCTTTCTATTCAGGATTCTTTTCAGCCCATGTAAGATAATCATAAATGTACATTTTTTTGGGACCTATATGGCAGGATGATGCCATTTATGTAAACTAAAAAAGATAAACAGCAAAAACTCAGCCAGACAAATAAAAAAAGTTTAAAAACCCAAAAAGAATTACCAGCAGCAATTCTACACACAAAATAGTTAAACTGCAACTTAATAAACTATGTATATTTTTTCTTGGAGGCCTATAAAGACCGAGTTCTTGCAAACAAATTCAAAGACAAACTATAGCCAACTCAGTGTCCACAGTTTTTTTGGAAGTAGCATGAAACATTTTGCCAGAAGAAACTGTGCCAAATGTTCAGTCCAAAGCCTATACTTTAATTTGCAAAAGCAAAAAGCTGTGATTTATACCTCTAAAAAGAAGAAGGAGAAAGGAAAAAGAAAAGAAAAGAAAAGAAAAGAAAAGAAAAGAAAAGAAAAGAAAAGAAAAGAAAAGAAAAGAAAAGAAAAGAAAAGAAAAGAAAAGAAAAGAAAAGAAAAGAAAAGAAAATTTAACAGTACATTCTGTGTAGGTTTATTTTTTTGACAACAGTTTGTGGGTTGGATGATGAAGTACATTCCTGAAGATTAGACATCACCATTTTTTTAAAACAAACAAAACAGCAGGAAAAATCAAAATTCACCTAAATCAGAGGCAGTCCTTGCATAAGTTCAGAGCTGTTGTGGCTCCCCCTTGCCTCTTTGTTTTTTAAAAAAGAAGATTCATCAACCAATAGTGTTAATCAGCTTTGACTCACAGGCAGCATTTTTGCTTCCAGTTGAGGACAATTAGAGGCACAGCATCAACTGGCCATTTATTAGGTTGTGTAAGCTCTATGGATACACATTGTTTTTTTGTGTGTTGCCTTGGAGTTTTTGATTTTTTAATTTTTATAGACTTTAGAAGTAGTTGTGTAGTGAATGTAGATTTTAATGTAGCTGTATTATATACCTTACCCTTAACATAGTGTTTACACATACCAAACCCCATCCTATTGGAGGCGTGAGCTGTAACACCTCCTTAATAATAGACTGTGGAAAGATCCGCTTCACATGAAAATCACACACAGGTGAAGACAAAATGGACGGGCCTTTATTGAAGGGGAAGGCTAGCTTTTATCTAGTAGGGCATGGAATGAATGGAATTTGGGAGGACTCAAGGGAGGTACATGCAGGGAAGTGTCTATAATTGGGTAAATTGTGATAATACCTATCCTATTAGGGAAAGGGAAAATACAAAGTGAGGAAAAGCTATACATTTTAACTACAAGGAGCCAATAAACAAAAGGATTATATTCAGGGAATAGAGAAGAAGCTAACACTGATTTAAACTGCAGATTACATATAAAGTAAGATTTTCTTCTAACAACATTGTTAATAAATTGAATAAACATAATACTCTTGTAATATGAAAAGTAGTCTCTGAGGTAAGAAGTTCTTTGTTGTCCAGTAGTTCAGCTGCATTTCAAAGCTGTCTTTTTCTTCAGTTCTGCTTTTCTTCAGAGGTTTTTCTCCACCAGGAATAAACATCTTGTGGGCAACTTCCAACACCATCCCATATCAATCCCTCTAAATTCCAGTAGTATGTTTAGTCTCATTTTCAAGGTAGAATTGTAGAAAACACCCTAAAATCTGTACCAGAAGATATAGACATAGACACAACAACCTTCAAGCCCAGAGCTTTGGAAAGCCTCCAAGAACTGCATGTGCTGCGAGGAAGATGAAGATGAGGAAGAGGGGGTCCCAAACTCCCCCAGACTCAATTCCCAAAGGGCGTGTCTGGGGGCAGAACGGGGCAGAACCAAGGGGTGGCCAAATGGGGATTGGATGGAAATCATTATAAAAATTGTAACACCTGGGTTTGGGGTGCACACATGGTTTGTATTCCTGGAAGCTCATTAAACTTCTGCTCTCCTTATCTTATCTCCTATCTAATTTGGCCTGGAGTCTTTTTTTTCTCCTCACTCTTTTAGGCAACAGTGACATCAAAAAATTCTCATGAAAAATGGGACTGTTACATGTAGACGTGTCCTGGTTTCTTCTCCTTTTAAACTCAACAATTTGGTAGCTCAGAGGAAACTAGGTAGTGTTTTGGAAAATAAATGCACACTGAAAGCTCCACTGACAAAATCAACTGACAAGTAAAATCAAGTGGAGTAGATGGTCAGCTAATAATCCATTTGTTCAAACCTGGTAGTATCCTTTAGAGTATGGCTAAGGGAATGGGGTCTTGGTCTATATAAATATTAAGTGATGAAATTTAAGAGGATGAAGATTGGTCTATACTTATTGTGGCAATATTGCCATCACATGATTGTCCAATGTGATTTCTTCAGGCCTTCTAAACTATCAAAACCATCTTAAGGGATGCCATTAGTAGGTGAAGTTTAGTTCCTTAACAGTTTGGTGACCCAGATAGGACCCTAGGCTACTGCCTTTGGAGCCTCCCTACTCCAAACATCCAACTGCCAGCACTGGATGAATTCACCTAGGATCTTTGGAGCAGGAAGGAACCAAAGGATTAATGTTAAAATTCTTTGAGCAGATTCTGTATAAGGGTGGATATGAGTCTCTCCGTTGGTGTGGCATTTTGTGCAGATTTGGTGAAATTATTGGTAATGAATCGAGAATGGGTGCACAGCCTGATCAGTGTAAGGTGCACATACAGGAGATGTGGTGCCTCCATAAGGTGCGAGGTGGGGGGACTTGAGTCTCTCCTAGGATGCAGATGGGTTTTGGAGACCCTCACAGGGGATGTGGAGTCTCTCATACCCCACAGGGAGTGGTAGAGTCCCTTGGTGCACACAGAAGGGAGGTTGAAGTCCTTTTTTTTTAGCACATAAAAGGAGTTTCAAGTCCCTCCTAGTGTTCAAAACAAGGGAAAATAAACCCGGTGTAGATGCGTTTGCCACGGGGCTTGCTTTTCTGACTGTATATTAGTCTTGTGCTTGTTAGCGGCTGCTTTTTGCTTTCGCTGCTGCTGTACTGCTGATCACCTCACTGTATTATGCCTGGGAGCACTTTGGTAACAGCCATGGCCATGTGCCTGGGCTGGCAGGTGGCCCGGGCAGTGCTGCTGTTTCTGTGCTGCTGTACTGGACAGGCCGGAATTCCAGTGTGAACTTGATCTGAAGGGACTGTGACATGTGAATGAGTCCACAATGGAGCAGAGATCCACCTGCAGCCCATGAAGGACTCCATGCTGGACCAGGTGAATGCCTGAAGGAGGATGTGATGTGACCCTGTGAGAAGCCTGTGCTGGAGCAGGTTTGCTGGCAGGACTTGTGACCTCACAGGTGAAATAAAGATTTAAAGAATTATCTTAGAAAAGTGCTGGAATCTTGCTCCGAGAAAAAGCCTGGTACCTTGCCCTGAGGAATGCAGAGTTTATAAATTAACTAAGATGGAGTTTGGTACCATGTTTTGACAAAGATGCCCTGGCTATGTTAAAATATAGCACAGAGACAGCTTGTTCTGTTTTGCTTACCATACTAAAAGTAAGAGATAGAAAATATCCTTTAAGCAACCTAACGATAAGAAAGGCATTTAGAGGGGAGCAAAAGGACCATAGGTCAGAAAATTTTGCAAACTCCTGACTTGTAGTCAGCAAAATGAAGAAAGTTGAAAAGGACATCAGAGGATGAGGAGCAAGGCNAAAATATAGCACAGAGACAGCTTGTTCTGTTTT
>VXAY01006159.1:0-34474 GCA_013399855.1 Oxyruncus cristatus
TTTTGCTCAGAGGGCTTCCTTTAGTAAATAGAAAAAGAAAAAAGTAAGTACTGAAGACAATTACCTGCAGTTTTAACAGAGCCTGCAGGGTACACACAATTTAAAATAGAGAAAGTATCAAAAATAAAATTACAAAACTCTTTAAAGTGCTGATAAAGCCTACATAGATTTCAGCTACAATTTTGATAAATTAGCACTAGTACCACTTATGTTCAACCCAAGTAAATTATACACTAATAAAACAAAAATCTTTGAGATCATCTAAAATTCTATTCTCCCAAAAGAAGCTTTATAGAAAATATTAAATTTGTTTAGTCATATAATCAACCCTACAAATTAACAAAAAAAAATATGCTGTTCTGCAACATGCAACTAAACCACAACTTTTAAGATGTACCGTCAGAATTTGCATACAATTTTATGCTATTGGAGATTTCCATAATTAACCTGAGATCTCAAGCATTTCACAGTAGTTTACTGTTCAACACTGGGTTTGCTTTCAAATTAAGTCTAAATGTAGTGCAGAAATAGCCTACAACTATTACATAGGAGGTGATTTGAGAATTTAAACAGACTGTTATCCTGAACTTTACCGAGAAAATGGCACCAGAGTTGATAAGGGGATGGTGAAGATTCAAGTGTCAAGAACTATTTAACTACTTTGTTGAGAGGTGTTTTTTCTCCCCCAAAATAGTATGCTATTATAAACATCCATAAGAATAGAAAACAAATATCTTCAACTGTCAATATTCCCCATATAGGAAAACAAAATTGCACTCAAAACCAATTCATTCCATTAGCAGTGATGAAAATATCACCTACCTGGCAAATTGTTAGCATTTTTAAGCTCTTTCTCAAAACCATCTTACTAAAAGCCTGAAACTGTGTTCTATAAACTTAATTTCATTTATTACTTGAAAATACTGTTTCCTCAACTCATGCTCACACAAGCGACTCCAAAGGGACACTGAAGTGGGGTCTGGTTCACTGCCTTTCCCTCGGTGTTTTCCTACCCGCCCCCCGTTCCCAGCCTTCTGTCTGAAGAACCAAACCAGAAATGTGGTTAACATTTTGAAAAAGCCCAAATAAAAGCTTTAAGGAAGTGAAGCAAGACCAGATCTCTGCCCTTGAGAAAATTCCAACGTTAGTACAAACATATCAAATACCTGTTTTTCTAAAAGTTAAGTGCACTGGTTATTGAGAAGTCTTTTCTGTGTACAGATGATTCCAGAACATGGGTGCTGTGGCGGGTGTAAGGCTCAAGTTCATATGTACCAATAAGACACTAACAGAACCTTATCAATCTACCATTTAGTGTCCATATGCTTTATTTAAGTAATTACCTTGAAAATCCCAAGTCAAAATACTAATCCTCAAGCAAAGCATGTCAGCTACTTTTTATGTTAACATGGCAAAACCAACCTCATAAGGAATAATTATTATCACATAAGAAGGAGGTGACTCTTGCATTTTACCATCTTAGTACTTCTACTTGAAAATATGACCTGAGTATCCTTTTACCTTAATCCCTCAGACTGGCACACTGAACCCCAGAAGACTTAACTGACTGTCTGTATTTAATTGACCAAAAGACTGTCCTTCCCTTCCTCCCAACCAGACAGTTGGTAGCAATGCCAAATCTATGAAAGGAGAAGAAAATTTCAAGATGAGTAGAAGTGTCCATTATCAGTCATCATCAAGTACAAAGAACACAAGAGGCTTCTGAGATTACTGATTCCATGCCCTGAATGGTAATTACTGAAAGGAAAGCAGGGTCTAAGGGAAGTTCACTCTTTATACTAATATTAGCTAATAAGAAGCTTACATTACTTCCTCTTACACTACCAGTTTTTATCCTCAGCATAAACGATTGCTCTGCATACAGTCTAAAATCATCTTTTCAGCACCACGGGCCAAGACTGCTCAGCTACATGACAGACTCCAGCATGAAGGGCAAAAAGTTTGCACAATGAATTACTACCTTCACAGAAGAACACTTCCAGTGGAAAGCTCAGAGAGCCTGAAAACTGACTTATATCACCCCCAGCACAAGACTCAGGAAATGACTGCAAGGGTAAGCAGCCACCTGGCAAAACCGAGCCGTGCATGCATCGGTCCCCATTATCTTCCAGAGAGCACAAACTGCAGAGTGCACAGAACAGCCCAGAAGATCTGAAGTAAAAGGTTCACATTAAATAGGAATCCACTCTCCAGCACAGCACAGTACTACTCCCTTTGCCGCACTTATTGAAGTTGTATTCGTCAGAAATGTAATTAAAGATAGATACTAGCTCAGATTATGCCGTCGATAGAGTTGTGAACTTGTAAATAGATTAAGTATTTATGAAGCATCCAGGAAGTGTAAGAGAACTGAAAAACAGGTTTATATTCAAAGACACTTGGTTTTTAATCTCAATTTCCTGCTAGATACTGTCATTTCAACTATATAATTTGTACCTCATGAAGATTAATATGATAATAAGCACATTTATAATGTGCTTAACATAATAGCTTTGTTTAGTAAAAAATATAGCAAAATTATTACTTGAGTTGACCCTGGCAAAAATAGCTACAGTGTAGTTTTTTGTATTGATTCACAGCTATACTTTGTTTCATCCATTATTCTATTTTCCAAGAATTACACCTATTTTTTAAAACCTTCTGTGATCTGAACACGTTTTAATATACCCACTATCTTTCTATAGGCCAACAACTTTGTAAACTCCACAAAAGACAGGTGGGAAAGATACTGTGTCAAAACGTATTCAGTTGTATTTCCATCAATTCACTGAAATTAAACTGTGACAATAGAAACCTCTGATATTACCTTGAAAATATTGAGAGAATAATTATGTTGTCCTTATATTAGATATAAATTACAAAAAGCATATTCTACTGTCTACAGCTTATTTGGAAAACTTTAAAAACAAAACATTCCTCCACATTTCAAAAAGCTTTGAGTACTGTATTTACATTTTAAGGTCAACAACGGAAAGTTTAGATAACTTTAAAAATCAACTTATATTTCTCAAAGATATCTGATTAGTGCACTAGAACTTGTATTTTAAATCACAGAACCACTGTCATAGGTTTAGCCCCTGTGCTTTCTGCACAGTATTATCAACCCATAAATTTTGCTACTAATTAAGAGGAGTTTGCACAGACAAAACAGATCACCTTGAAATGGGGGTAATATTAAGATTTATTGCTACACTACAGAACTAAGGGGAATACTTATATACCTATATATATATATATATATACATCCAACTCTAGTTTTCTTATAATAGCACACTTATATATGTACAAATGCCCCTCCTCCTCTCTCCCTCAAAAACAGTCCAGAGGGAGAAAGAGAAGGGAGGAAAAAAAAAAGTCTTTAAGGTAACAGTTCCATATCTCTGTAGCTCGAACCTCTCTCTCTTCACTGGAATGCAGAGAAGTTTACTCCCACCTTGCTGCTTGCTTACAGCTGCTGAGGGTTTTTTATCATGTCGTCACTACAAGATTCAGGGCTCTATGGAGGTTTCTTCCACGAGGAGTTTCANACAATTATTTTAGTTGGAAGCGACTTCAAAGATTATCTAGTTCTGACTCACCTGCCATGGGCAAGTACATCATCAGCTCAAAGCCCTCCTCAATTTGACCTTAAATGTTTCCAGGGATGGGGTATCTACAGCTTCTCTGGACAACCTGTTCAGTGTGTCATCACCCTCATCACGAAAAGTTCCGTCCTCATTTCCTTACTTATGATCTACATCTACTTTCAGTTTAAAACCACTCCCCCTTGTCCTGTCTCCACAGGCCTTGGGAAGCAATCTCTGCCTTCCTTTAAGAATTTCTTTTAAGTATTGAGAGGTCCCAATAAGGTTTCCCCAGAGCTTCTCATCTCCAGATTGAACAACCACAACTCTCTCAGCCTGTCTTCACAGGAGAGGTGCTCCAGCTCCCTGATCATTTTTGTGGCCTCCTCTGGACTCAGTTTAACAGGTCCAGATCTGTCTCGTGCTGGAGACCCCAGGGCTGGACACAGCACTGCAGGTGAGGTCTCACAAGGGCAGAGCAGAGGGGCAGAATCACTTCCCTTGATGTGCTGGCCATGCTGTCTTTGATGTGGCCCTGGGTACGACTGGCTTTCTGGGCTGCAAACACACATCACCAGGTCACGTCCAACTTTTCATCCACTTTCCCCAAGTCCTGCTCAATCCATTTCTGCCCCAGCCTGTACTGACACTGCAGAGTGCCCCTGTACTGGAGAGTGCCCCAACCCACGTGCAGGACCTTGCACTTGGTCTTGTTGAACCTCATGAGGTTCACATGGGCCCACGTCCCCAGCCTGTCCAGGTCCCTCTGGATGGATCCCTTCCCTCAAGAGAATCAGCTCTACCACCCAGTCTGCTCCCATCCACAAACTTGTTGAGTGTGCACTCAATCCCACCATGTTCCCGAGGGACACCACCTGTTACCATCTCCACTTGGATGTATTAATCTACCAGTATAATTAACACATTGGAAATATGCATTTATTTTTAACAGTAAGATTTTTTCATGAAGTTCCATGATTTTTTAACTGAAGTAAAAGCAACCATTACTGCTACAGGTATCTCCTATTTCAGATCATATCTCAGGGCAACTACTACTGATCCTGGCTTAAGAGGGAGCAGAAAGATAGCAACTTTTGATTAAAATGTAAGTCTGAAGTGGAAACTTCATAACCTTGTAGACAAACAAATTTTGTTATCTAGGTCAGGATAAAATGCAAAGAAAGTTAAAGCTAAATAGTTTAAAACAAGTTTGCCTTTGCATATATTGACAGTTCAGCATTGCAGGCAAATGAGTTGCTCATATCTTGGACTCCAATTAAATTTGTTTTTCCAAATTCGGGTGAAGATGGCTCTGTGCTAAGAGCAACTGGACATGTAACCTGCAGAACATTCATTCTTTCCAGTATATGATTAACTAATTTACAAGAATGTTATTTCACTCTACTTTCTGTCACTAGCTTAGTTAGCCAAGGTTAGACAGGGATTAGAAAGACCATCCAGCTTCAAGTTGTTTCAATTTACCCATTTCCTAATAGACTCTCAGTTTCCTCTCCATTTAACCCCATGACAAAATAATTACCTCGGAATTTCTCATAACATAGTCAAAGTAGATTTTCATCTTTTCCAATGCCCTTATCCAAGAAGGTGGTGGCAAAGGAAGCCTGAAAACATTGATAATGTAAATTTTAGTGGTTTGTAGTTCACTTTTTTCTTTTCCAAAAAGCATTCACTTTTGAATCATCTATGGGGTTTAAACCCCCAGTTAATTTGTAAGAGGAGAAATACGGGATTTCAGATTTCAGGGTAGTGAATAAAGTCTAAAAATCCTGAGTAATAAATGCTTAACACTCAAACCTGAAAAAGGGGGGAGATATAGCAGTGGAAATATTTTGGGATATTTTTTTCCCAAAAAATATGTTTGGCTAACTTATTACTCCAATTCACCAATTCTTTGAAAGTAGACACTGTCTAGGGAATCTCATGCCACGAGTTAAATTTGAACAAGCAAAAAGGAATGTCACCTATTCCTGTTGTCCCTAAAATCAACCATATATTTAGCAATTTGAAAGATTATGCTATTTATTTCCTTAATTTAAACACCAACTTGAAGTACTTGTTTCTGTACAAGTTGGATTAAGTCCAAGCCTAATCCATTTCAAATTAAATAAAAGAAATCCATTATTTCTAAATTACATGGTTCAGAATAAGATACACTTTTAGCTTGTAGCTGTGACTACTTTTATAACCTCAAAAGGTCATTCTTTCAGACAAACTTGGCACATGAAGCAATAAACTATATAGAATATTTCCTTTGAGGGAACAATTCTATTTATTATTATTATTTGTTATACTAATTACTTACCGTTCTGACTACTTTGGTGCCATAATAAATGAAACTAACTTAAATGGTTTTTTCCTCTTTTTTCCCCCCTTCAGGAGAGAAAAGGGAATTTAGCATTGCCTCCACCTGCTTGTAAAAGGTCAGGGTATGAAAATGTAACACTGACCAAAACACATATCTCAACTGAATAGTGCTCAGAGGGATCATTTTACTTCCAATTGTGGTTTAATAATGAATGGATTCTTTCTTCAAAAGACATCAATTTCTCTTTTACTTACTGTACTAGAGAACTGTCTTAGAAAACTTAGATATAGTTTGATCAATAAACCTGTGCCAAAATGTGCTCCAAAATCTCACGCCCTGATGAAAGGCATCAAGTGATAATGCCAATCTCTGAATCTCTGTAAGTAAAAAATACAGGCCCTGGGTCTGATTGAGCTGGATGATCATCCTGACAGGGTGAAAGGAATATGGCTTTACTCCACATCATGAAGTGACAAATTCTATGGTGTCTACATAAATCCCTCCAGCCAAGAAATGTGTTGATTTAATCAGGAAAGTGACAACAGTCATTACTTTCTTTACATATCTCAAAAGGAACACAGAATAAAAATAATGACAGCAAAGAGCATTCTTTTCTTCATTGTGAAGCCCTTTGATAGATAAACTCAGCTAAATAGCCTTAGTGCAATGAATAAATATATTAGAGATACAAAAAAAAAAAAATCCATACTTTAACTTAATAATTCTCCACCAAACTTCATTCTCAGCTCAAATTGACTCATCTCCTACAGAAGAAAACTACTATAGCATATAGTAGTGACTTATTATATGTGGATGTGCTTTTTCTTTCTTGTTTATTTGTTCACATGCATCTATCCTTGACACTACACTTGACAGGACTTACTGCCCAATAATTAAGACTAAAGAAATCAAAAGGAATGAGGTTTACAAAGTATTACTTGTACACTTGCTTCCCTCTCTGATATAAGAGGGAAGTTAACTGTAGTAGAATAACACAAAAATTTCTGTCACTATCTAACATAATAACTAATAATGAGGGCAATGGATTTCTTTTCTTCCTGAAGAAATTTATACCAATTTTCAAGAGACTTCAAGGAATTGTAATATAGACACATACACATACATCCACCAAAGAAGAGATATAGGTATGAACCAGGAGAAAGATGTTTGACAGAATTCTCTCTAGTTTGCCACGAGAATTTCATCGAAGCCACCTTTACACAGGGAACTGCCCAAAGAAAATGCATGGGGAAAAGCTTTTAATACAGTGTTTCTCTTATTCATTAGGACACATTTGACATGATACACTATTTCAGTTCTTCAGACTTGTCCTGTAATTGTATCAACCAGAACAGAACCTAGAAGATCAGCAAAAGCTGTTTTCTGTCCATCCATCACTATTAAAATGGGAATAGTGATACCAGTTTTTTTATCTTCTTTACAATTTCACCAATCATTTAGTAACTACGAACTCTAATAAAACTTCTCTCAACAGCACATCAGTTCCAAAGTCGTGCTGGCATTTAAATAACCCCTGTAGAGAACAATCATATACAGCTGAGTGAGACCTTAAAAATGCTCCCTAAGTTTTATCAAAGTATCACCATATTCCATCCAAAGCTGAATCTCAGTCAGTGACTACAGCTAGGAAGGAGTTTGGCAGAACAGAGACAGCCACCACATGAAGCACCAGCCCGGCCAGCTCTGTTGTCTGCATTGATCTCCATCTTCAGTTTCCATCAACTTCTAGGGACAGGAACTTAGTCCTTAGGCTAGTCCATGAAATGGCATTTGTCAAGAAAACATGGCACCCCTTTCAAAACTATAAGTAATACAGATCAACATTATTTGCAAGTTATTTCTCACCTGTTGGCCATGCACACACTACTAACTTTTGAAAATGCTGTAGCATTTTGATAGTTTGTTGTTTTCTACTTCGTAGACACAGTTGTTAACTGTTTTGCTCCCTGTTATTGACTTTCTCTCTCCAGCAAGCTTTCAAAAACTGGATTTCCAATGGTTCTCTACATTATACAACATGTACACACTAGAATTGGGGGAAAAAAAAAAATACAATTGTCCTAATGACGTGTCCCTGCCATGAGCAGTACCATGCCTAATTTTCATCCAACCTTGAAGTTCTTTTGATGAAACCCTATTAGAAGAAAGTCAACATCCCCCATTTCATTTGTGGATTCTTTAAAACCTCTTCCTCATATCAAACTCATACAACCATCACCGTTTTCCCCAGCACAATCTTCTATTCACAGCAGACACTGCTCATGTAACCTGCTGCTGTTGCAGTAATCGTTTAAGAATGCTGTGAAAGATGTCAATTAAAGTGTGGATTACTAAATGCAAGATTATTGCATTTAGACTGATGCAAATTTTCTCTCTGCAGTGTGCTGAATCTTGTCTAATTTTAGATCTTTATCGAAATACCACAATCAACTTCAGGTAAGAGTGGTTGCACCTATTCAAGATATGATTGAATTTTATTGCCTACAAGTGGTCACCTCAATATTTCAGAATGTGTGCCTTTTCTCCACATATCAATATATTGCTTTATTACTGCACCATTTTTTGTGCAGTTACATTTTTGAAACTTCATACAAAGCTGTGATTGCTACATTGGAGGTTAATATGGGAAACTGGGCACTTCAAGGAAAGGTGCCCACAGTCTTATGTGAAGTTCTGAGTTTTAGAGCACCTATGGATTTGAAGCCTTCCAGTCTGTCATATCAATCTAAGTGCAGTAAGACAATTCAGCTTCTAGATGAATGTTTAATTAAAAAATTAAAGCAACTCTATAAGCAGGTCCAGACTTCATACACTATAAATCATATGCTCATGGCTGGAACTTTTTTTTGCACTATTATTTTAATTTTTTCCAGTTACACCACAGGAAGGTTCTATTTATCATCTCTTCCATTAATACTTTCAGTACTCATTCCCTTTAAAAAAGGAAATTTATTAACTGCAATGTCCCCATATTTGTAAGTGTTTACTTGCTAACATTCACAACTATTACTTAGAAAAAAACAAAATGAAACAAAGATTTTCAGACTTAAGACCTTCAGGACTTAAAATTTAAGGTTTAAAGTTCATAAAGTACTTTTATGCTCTCACAGTCACCATCAAAGTCTAGTCAGCAGAAGGTGACTGCTAAGGACATAAACAGGCACTTTTTTAAAAGTCAATCCGTAATCAAAATAATATATTTATGAGGGGTGGGGGAGGAATGAAAGTCTCCCTATTACACTACAAGCAGCACTTCCCTTAAATCAGTCTTTAAGAAATAATCGTTGCCAGCCAAATGAAATTGCGACGCATATTATGGGAATCTTTAAATACAGAGCTTTCCTAAACTAATTTAGTGGAGGAAGACTGGCAGGAAATGAATTAAAATCAGCATAGCTGAATGTTTTACATAACGAAACACAATTTACATCCCTGTTCCTACTGTAATTACCATAGAGCCAACAATAAACCAAAAAGATATCAAACAACTGAGAATCTAGCTCACTGACAAGTATCACTGCATTGCCTCTAATCCAGCTGGAATTATGGCCAAAGTATCTCAATATTCGTGGTCAACATGGCATGCCACTGGATGTCATTACTACTGCATAAATGCATCGGGAAAAACATCACCTGTACCTTACAAAATCCTCAGTAGCTGCAGAAGAGAACACTTCAGCTCTTACACTCTGGGAAGTCAGCTCTTTCCTATACGATTCAATAAATCTTCTGTAATCTTCCCCTGCTGGATTTCCCTCTCCTCTCCTCACTGTGCAGGGGATCAATTGTGTCCCAAAAACCTGTGTAGCTTAAGCCTATAAGGAAATTGCTTAGTTGAGAGAAAACTGAAAAAAAGTCTTTAGATTAGAACTGTTAGAACTATTAGAACAAGGTAGGAAAGGTAAAGTTAGAGACAGACAGGTTTGTTAGGAACTCTAGGGTTCAAAAGGAAAAACATGGAAAGGTGCAAAACAGCAAAGAGAATAACCCAGTGTCACCAAGGGTCAGCTACAAGTAGTGGCAGTCTCCCTCCTCCCACCTTACTGATGCTTCCTGGCCAGCAGGATCTCTTTAGGTGTCATTTTGGAAGCAATGAGTGTAAGGACAGTTTTTAAATCCTACTTATCCTTTGTGTGTGTTAATTAAGTTTGTGGTCAAGTATATCATCTTTGCACTCTAAAACATGACAGATGGTAAGAACACACCTAACTTGTTACCTGCATTCTGTAACTCATGCTGATGCCCCATTCTCCTTAAATTTAATCTTAGATTAGACAAGGTACCTAATACTGTGGTACTTCATAGAGCATCAACTTACACCTATTTAAAAAGTTTATAGTGCAAGTGATAAAGAATAACAGCCTCTCCATTTCATCCTGAAAACTGACTGCTACAATCCATGGGGATGCTGCCAAATAAGGCAACAAGCTTTCACTTCCACAGATATTTAGAAGAGCTCATTATTGAATTGTAGGCTACTTAAAAACAAATTCTGCACAGCTATTCTCACAAGAGAATTATGACCCCAGCCCTACCGAACAAACACTAAACCCTGAAAGATGCATTTTCCAATTTTTTTTACCTACCAATATTATATCACTGGCAGATAAAGACTGGGAAAGTTGGCAATCAGAAGAAAGAAAAACAATGAATTCAGGTGAAGAGCAGGTGTTTAAGGAAAAACTAAACACTGGCCTCAATAGAGGGTGCTGACGATGTTAGAAGATCGACATGTCTTCAAGGAGTCAGATCCCAAAGTGAAATAAATTACTATGGACATCGGAGTACCTTTCCCCCCCCACTTAAAATACACCAGGAGGTCAATGAAGGATTTAAACACTGGGTGGCAGAAGAGGCCAGAGTCTCAGCAACCAAACACAGGTGCACTGTGACATTTTACATACAAGGGAGCAGCCCAGGTACCACCATGGGGCTGGGCCACGGGACAGGGAAGAAAAGCCCCAGGTGAGCCACACCACTCTGGAGGGGCAGGCTGGGGAACAGGCCCCCTCAACCAGAACTAACACACGTGCTTCAGCGCTTAACAGCTGCCCTATTTCTGCTGCACTGACAGTGGGGTTAAAAGCAGTTTCTGAGCTGTGGTGCTTTATAACCCACTTTAATAAAAACTATTATAAAAAAAAAGCACAGAGCTATGATCACCTGTTCCCCCAACAGTTTAGAAGACCGAGCTGGAGAGAACATCTGGTTAGGCAGCAGGGGACTAGCAAGTCATCTGTTGCGCTGATGTAAAAATTGTGGCTTGAGGGACAAAATATTTATACTCTAAACCCATTTCAAAGCACATTTGGCAGGGACGTCACTTGAAACTTCATAAAACTGAAGGAGGAAGAAAAGGTTTAATAAAAGCAGAGATTTCTCCCACTATATGGCTTAGTTATGATTTTTAAACCCCAAAGTATGGACACAAAAATCCAGTCTAAAACAAGCCTTGAAAACAAGGCCCAAGAAAGCCCCAAAGGAGGTGCCAGGACACCTGCTGGCCCCAAAACCTTGTAACCAACATCATCTCTTACTGATCGTACTGCTGCACTCAAGAAAGCTGTACTAATTAAAATTAAAACCAGAATGTAAATCAGCTTCTGACTTTTGTGCCAAATTTACCTCATAGACTGTGCAAGAACTTAAAATTTTGGCTAAATGCTCAGGTGAAAAGGGTTACAGTATTGAAAAAAAAAAATCTAAACAAGCCACCCTCTCCCACCAAAAAAAAAAAAAGCCCTCAAACCAAACAAAATTCAAGGCATCAAATGATTTCTGAGTTTTATTTCTACTACTATACCTAAAGGCTCACAGAAATAGATCAGTGTACTTATTGACATTTATAATTGGATTAGGACAGAATAGGATCTAACAAAGTCTAAGGAGAAAACAAGAACAGACTTAAAACAATACACTCAGACCTCAGTAAGTCTAGAAAGGCAGCATCATTTAGACATTCTATTTACATAGCACTTGAGGGAAAAAAAAAAAAGCAAACCCTTATCTTTGCTGGGTAACCTCTTGTTCTCAATTATTTTTAAATTGTTTTGCTTGATTAGTATTTTAGACACATTTGCTATTTGGAGAAATGAATTTAAATCAAAACACAATCAACCACTCTAGTTGTGATCCCACCTGGTCTCCAGAGTCTACAGCATCTCTTTTAATGAACTTGGCAGCTGAATAACCTTCGAATATGATTTTAGTACGAAAAAATTGTTATAGTTAGCTTTTGCAAAATTAATTACCAAGCAGAATCCTTGCTTAAGATGGGAGGGTGTTTTGTATGTATTTTAAGAGAGCCACCTTAAACAGGAGCATAATAAGAGACAATTGATTTACTACACAATTAACTATACAGTGCCAACTAGAGTACAGGTCCAGTCAGGCTTTGTGATTCTGGTTTTTGGGTTGGTTGCTGAGGGAGGCAGGGGCTGGGGGGTGGACACAGACATAGCCAGAAAGGGATGGAGATGAAGGAGACTAAGGTTCACCAAACTGGCATTTGAGGGAAAAAAACCACCCAGGATCCAGATTTTAGAAAAACTCAAAAATATGCACAAATTATGGAAATTGTGAAAGTAAAAGTTTATTTCTGTATACTTTGGTTGATTTTAAAGCATGATTTATAATATTTTTATTGGAAAGAGTTAAGCAGAAAATATTCTTTTACCTGTCCAGTTATCTTACCTGCAAATTCTCATTTCAATGAAATTAAGGATTTATTAACCTGTGAGACCACGAACAGCATAATTTTAAACTACTGCTAACAACTTACAGCAAAGCTCCCTGTTCATGCAACACTTGTATAAACACAGATTAAAAAAATTAAATACAAAACATGCTTTCACCTTTTTAAGTAGCACTACAGTGTAAGATACAAAATCCAAGTTGTCCTTTGAACAGTTTTACTGTTGCTTTTCTTGCAGGTACTCTCAACTTATATAAACTTTACTAAAAAATAGTACTTAAAATACACCAGGCATATAATTTATTTATTTTCAGCATGGATATAGATTTTGTCACATTCTGTTACAGTAAGTATTCACAGTCCCCTTTGCAGACAGCTGAATAATCTTGCAAAAGCTGTGAGATAAATTTACTTACATCTTGGCTTTCAAAGAAAATGTAGACAGACTAAACTGATAAAGCAATTGTTCCTTAATCTCTTTCGTGGGAGAGAATTAGTTTCTTTCAATTCCAAAGTGACTTGAGCTTTCTTTGCATTTGATGTTTAAGTACCTGTGGATTTAACAGTTCTTCCCACTACAGAAGGAAAGGGATTTAGTACAAGCACTGTACAGGACAGAAGCCTGTATCAGCTCAAGAAATTTCTCTAAGCAAGTAAGCTTTTCTGTAGACCTTTCAATAGACTGTGTTTGGTGTCCTTTATTTACAGCAAACTTTCGACACCTGCCAGCAACTTGAGTCTCTCTTACAGATTTTTATACTCCCCTCTTCCAGACTAGAGATGCTCATTCACTGGTATGGAAATTAGCAGCATGTCAGTACAGTCTAAATGGAAAAAAAAATATTTGCAATGAAATGTCAGTTCTGATTCTTTCACAGTTTTGTTTGGGACCTGCACACACACAAACCCAAGAAAAATCAAACTTTTTTTAATCAGGTTTGAATAACTTAAAGTAAATATGATGGTTATACAGTTTAAGCCTTAAAATTTGACTATAAACACATACAAAATATTTCATGTTTTAGATATTACAAGGAAAGAAGCCCTTAATGACTAGAAAGAGTTCACAGCTTCCTGTGTTTGAAGGGGAAGGAAAGGTTTCCACAGAAGTTTAAAAAAGGAAAATGAAATTTGTTGCTGGACTTCACTAGAGGACGGGGGATGGGAAATGACCCTCCATCAACCAGTGCAAAGACTAAATTCCTCTGGTCTTTGCTATTTCCTATTCTGATCTCACCCCCTCACACCTCTTTCCACTTCCCCTTTCCAGCATTCAGTCTGGCATCTATTCCAATTGCACAGGATGAAAAGTAGTTACACATCAGTGTCCCTCCCCAACAAGCACAAGTACATATCACTGACCAAACAGACCTAAGGAGGCAGTTCTTCAGTCCTGAAGAAATGCTTAACATTGCTAAGTGCTACCTAGAAAGCAGCTTCTCGTTTCTCTCATTTATAAGTCCTTCCAAGCACTCAATACCAACACCACTTACTTTCTTGACAGGAAGAACCTGCCTCTGCTTGGAATAGAAAAAGGTTCATAATTGCATTCTATTTATTTTCTCACTAGAGAAGTCAGTACCACACATTAGATTACACACAGGCATCAAATGAAATAAAGTGTGCAATACTACTGTATTTATATTAAAACTTTGAGATCATCTGAAATGCAATTTAGTGGAATATGAATTTAAAGATTAACAGGAAAGAAGTAACTGGGAAAATCATTAAACACAATAAAGTGCATTTTTTATAATAATTAAAATCCCAACTCAGAAAGTCCCCCTGAATTATTCCGTTAAATTGTCTCAAATAACAAGTAGATAAAGAACAGCTCATCCTATTAATATAGTGCACAAGTCACTTTTTACACTGGTCACTTGGTTTAATTGAAACTGAGTTCCCCTGCAGGAGTTTCCATTACATGACTGGCCTATGCTATGACTTCTGCAATAGTGCAACATAAGTATATCCAGTTCATGGTAATTCAATGCAAGTGAGGGATTAAAATGGGGAAAACCTGCAGTACACAAAACCTAACAACTAACAGAATAACAAGAGACCAGAACTCTACAGATGCTGAGTGATGAGCCACCACAGGAACCACTCGGGTGTAACCTTTAAACGGTTAAATCAGAACTCTGTAATTGATAAAAAGGTCAAACAGAATTATCATGCATCTCAAGGGGAAAAAAAAAAAAAGAATTTATCATGGAATAAGTGAGTGATGCTGTATAGAATTTATTAAGGCATGCTTTAAGGAGATTGTGAAGTTATGCAAAACTGATTGTGGAATGTTTCAGGGAAGAATCAAAGACAAGGAAAGGGAGGAATCAAGGTGGTTCAGGGATGAACAAACGTGTAAAAATGCAAGAAGACTGAAACAAGCTGGCTGCCTGTGTCTGTTTCTCCTTTTAAACCACTGAAATATTCAGCATACAAGATCAATCTCCTCAGCCCCAATACCTCAGAGAATACAAAGTAAACAATATTAAATGCTAATAATCATCTGGGTTTAATAGGTATATTGACACATGCTATATTTATACCAGGTAATTAAGTGTGCCCAAACTGGGTCTCAAACTGTCTACTGAACACAACCCCTGCTCTGTATTAACTGTTGATTGACCTTTGGAAGCTCTTTAGAATGGAGCCAGTTGTCCTGGGGGGGAAAACTTCTTCTGTATTTCAACAACCTGACACTCTGACAGCAATTTTCCAGAGCTTACAAGTTTCTCTTCAGCTCTTCTCATCCTTTTATTCTTATATAAAAACATTATATTACATATATATTATATATAATATGGAAATAGAAATCTTTTATAATGCATAAAATACAATTATATTATATAATCGTATTCATATGTATTAAATACTTAAATAGGCATCTATACCTATAAGTAATGTAAAATAATAAAAATATATACGATATATACCTGCACCATTATGTAATACATACAATGCACATGGTGTATAATATGCACATACGTAGCCACAGATGACAGGAGAATAATGAAACCTCAACACCATCATTTAGTGTTAGATTTTACATGTTTAGACAAGTAAAGGAACTTACCACCACACATTGTAACTGTTGAACAACTCAGGTGACTTTATCTGGCAAATAGTGTAGTTTTAACAGAACTGGGAGGAAACAATAACCGCTAACACAGCTGAGGTGACATTTTATACCTACTTTGCATAGTCAAAGAGCCTGCTGTCCCAGAGCTGATGGTTTCCTCTATAACCAGAATGGAAGAAGCAGGAATCCGTCCCATCAAACTGGTTGAGACCATCTTCCGAGTTTTTTGAGGCGTGGCTGTGCACAACGTCCAGCAGGACTGTGATGCCCATGGAGTGAGCAACGTCAATCATTTCCTTCAGGTCATCTGGAGTTCCGTAGCGGCTGCAGCATCAAAATGGAACGTGTGATGAGCTGTGCCAATCGGGACTTTTGCTGACAATGCTGAGCATTATTCAGGAAAACTACACCAAAGTCAGCGGTCCTTCGTCACCAGTTGTACACGGGTTATGTTTTCAGCCTCTTAAGTAGTAGCTATTACTTACAAACTAACGTTTTAAACAATTTTTCATTATAAGAATTGCATCACACATGCAATGTTTAGTGGGAATAGGTTGTTTTTTCTTCCATTTTAATCTATTAATACATCAAATTGAGTATAAAAATTGATACATCTTTAAACTTCTGTTTAATATTGAACATGAATTCACGTTTACCATCAATTTGCCCCCAAGGCCTCAGTCTGTTATAAGCCTGGGACAAAGTTCCCGCAGAACACAGAGCCATGATTTTAATCAAGTGTATTAGGAGCAAGCAGTGTATAGTTCTGTTTGTCAGAAAAGAATGCCCTACACATCCTGTTTGCTACTGCCAAGAATTCCACAACACAAAACCCATGCATAAAGACTGCTGAAGGTGGATTACCCAGAATATGCTATGACAGCTGAAGTTACTTATGTTTTTGTTTGTATCCTATACAAAGTGTTTCACAGAGCAGCTGATCACTATGCCAAATTGATTTCAGATTTGAGGGTAAGCTTGAGCAAATACCTAAGCCATTACTTCCCATTAAACACGCACTTGCAAACACACTCATACAGAGATACTGATTTCAGTGGATGGGAAGGAAGGTAAAAGAACAGATGCTGAAGCACTTAAACCTACCTTGATGCTGCAAAGAAACTTGTGACCTGATAACCAAAACTGGCATAGTATGCATGTTCCATAATAGCCATCAGCTGGACACAGTTATATCCTATAAAAAAAAAGAAATATATCCAAAAAATATGCCTTAAGGATAATTAAAAGAGGATTCAACACCTGCAACATTCATTCCAGTTTTTTCCCCATTTTAGTTGCCTTTGACTCTAGTGACTTACAACTAAATATTTAGGAACTCTCAGGAGGCAATTCTACCTAGTAGTTTATACTTACGTGATCTTCTATTGCAAAAGAACCAGTCAATTTGTCAAGTGATCTACACATAACTGCGTATACTGCAACTCCCAGATGTAGAAAGAAGTCATATATGAATATAACCTTTATTTAACTTCAGAATATTGGCTGTGCCAATCTGCACGTCCTGAATTTCTGCCTCACTTTTGACACTTGCAGTAGGGGGGGTGGAATTATTTACTGGCTACACATACTGTGATAGAATCCCAGAATGGTTTCTGTTGGAAGGGACCTTAAAGATCATCTAGTTCCAGCTCCTCCGCCACGGGCAGGAACACCTTCCACTACAGCAGGTGGCTCAAACCCCTTCCAGGGGTGGGACATCCACAACTTCTCAGGGTAACCTGCCCCAGTGCCTCACCACTCTCACAGTACACAATTTCTTCCTGATACCCAAACTAAACATATCCTCCTTCAGTTTAAAGCTATTCCCCCTTGCCCTGTCACTGCATGACCTTCCAAGAAGTCATAGAATCAGAGAATCAATAGGGTTGGAAAAGACCTCCGAAATCATCAAGTCCAACCCTTGATCCAACACCGTTGTGGTTACCAGACCATGGCACTGATGCCACATCCAGTCTCATCTTAAAAACCTCCAGGGACGGTGAATCCACCACCTCCCTCGGCAGCCCATTCCAACGTCTGGTCACTCTCTCTCTAAAAAATTTCTTCCTGATATCCAACCTAAACCTCCCCTGGCAGAGCTTAAGACCGTGCCCTCTCATCCTACTGCTGGTTGTCTGGAGAAGAGACCAGCCCCCACCTGGCTACAAACTGCTGTCAGGGAATTGTAGAGACTGATGAGGTCTCCCACTCCAGCTTTCTTGTAGGCCCTCTTCTGGTATTGGGAAGCTCCTATAAGGTCTCCCTGAAGCCTTCTCCAGGCCGAACACACTCAACTCCCTCAGCCTGGAGAGATGATCCAACCTGATCATCTGATCTCCATGGCCACAGTACTTGCCACACACCCCTAACCAAAGCAATCCTGAATATCAGTGAGTAAGTGCCATAGATAACTATTAGGCGAGTACTACCAACAACAGGTAACTTTAAGTTTTTACCTACAGGCTGTTGAGACTCACACTACCACCACTTCCCTTAGTTTGAACAAAATCTCTACTTCATTCTTTAGTTTAGACAAGATGCTGTGGGGTTTTTTTAATTGTTCTTGGGGTTTTTTTACAGCTGTGACATTTAAAAACAGAGCTATTATTAGCAGACAGCTGGCATGAGCTCAACAATTTGTCAGATTCATTGCTGGTTTATAATTCAGGCTCATTGTACTTATTCTTATTTACAGCATTTTTATAAATAAACAGCAACACAGCATCAAATTAATCTCATTCAATTTGCTTGCTATTTATTTTGCTATTTGTCATGCACATATTTCTACAAACCATTAATATATTACAATTCTTACATAGTAATGTCTTTAAAACTTATCCTAACAAGTAAGACATTCCAAAACTGAATCTAACAGACCTTACAAATACATTTAAAAATACTTAATTCCCACAGTATCTACTTAATGTAAATAAGGAACATTAGCTGTCATCTGTGTACCCTATCTAAATTTGGTACTGCTTTTATTTTGAGATGTATCAGCCTTTTCGTGACACTTCTGCACAAAGGGAAATTTGTAGGTAAAGCAGAATGCTTTCCTAATTCTGTAAATCATATTAACCTCCTGAAACAACTGAAATTCCTTGACAGTAAGGAGCCACAGATATATAATGCTGAATCCAAATTTACTTTCTGTTGAGGGCCTACAGACATGCAAACTCCCTCATCCCACCTGCAAGCTTAAATTTATCAGAGGGCAAAAGCCACATTCTGTGAAACACTGATTTAACATGTAAACCTACCAGAAAACATATGGCTTATTGAGGGACTCTGACAAATAAAATAAAAAAAAAAAGAAATCAAATACAAACACAGCCACCATACACAGAGATTTCAACAATGGGTGTCACCTTTATTTTACAGCTGCGTGTAACAAGACGTATTTCAGCACAAGGTAGTAAAAGCCAGGAAGTTCTAATGCTGTCCACTACAGACACAGCGCAAAGACACCATGGGAAAAAATAATCCAAGAGAAATTGAGTAGAACAGTTTTGCTATGCTTCCTGAGATAATGGTGCCAGCTGTTTCATGTATCGTCTCCAATATACTAGAAGGTTTTTTTTCCTGAAGAATATTTTTCACATTTAAAAGTTTTCATGTTTTGAGACTTCATAGCTACTGTTCAGGGATTTTAAAAAAAATAAATAAATAGAAGTTTACATCGCTTATTCTGGTAAGACAAAAAAAAAAAAAAACCCAAGAATTTCTTGCCCTCTCCTTAGAATCAAACTTTACATTAGTAGAGCCATTTAAGAATCTAATATTTTCTGAAGATTTTCTCACAAAACCAGGTCCTTTTTCAAGTGAAAACCATGCTTAGAGCAAGCTGTCCTGCACTATTTAGCTAGGCTTTAGCCAGTACATTTTACTTTAAAACACGTGAAATGAATTTTGATTCACATACCGTATTTCAGCCTTTCGTTCCTTCTCCATAGATTTCACTTGGTTTTGCTCACCTAAGAATCTATTTTCATAGTATGTGTAATCAGAAAATGCACCTGTTAATACTTGACAGTTATCTTTTCTAATAAGAGCACAGGTACATCGATCTCTGTTATTACTTACCAAGATCCTTTATTCTAGGTAGTACATTGTATGTGAAGTTTTTATAAGAAGCTACTTTCCCTTCTGGGGAAGCAATCCCCACATGAGATTCATAGATTCGTAGGCTTTTTAATCTCTTGGGGGAAGGATGCTTATGCTACAAGGAAAAAAAAATACAAGCAGTTGTCATTAGGAACAGCTTAGGAGTGTTGTCACAATCACATAATTTGCACAAGATGAAAAGTAACTTGAGGTTTGTTTTGCTTTTTCCTCTAAGAGCAGAAACATTTCAAAAATAATCAAGCATTTTAAACTGTTAAAGCAAATATCTCTTTCAAATTAATGTTTTTATAGACAAGTGGACATTCACGATTCAACACTTCTTATACCCCTTTTTGAATGACACTAAAGTGTACAAACTGATAGTAACTATTGCACTTGGAGTTCTTCTGAACTACTATGAAGCTTGTTTGAAAATAAAAGACAAATAGAAAGATAAGCTTTTATTTTTCAAGCAAATCTGCTTTTTTGCAGGTATTTGAAGTTGTTCCGCCTTCTCCAAACTGAAATGTATAAACATTTTATTCCTAAAGAATATAGTTCCGTAGCACAAAATCACCTACATTTCAATTACTGAGGACTAAGAAATTATTAAAAAAATCCCAAGTCAGTATATGAGTACAGAGTATTTCTAGATGGGAAAAAATATTTAAAGAATGCAGAGGTAATTGCAGTTAATCATGAAAACCCCTCCTTACACTTGAAGAGCTTATACTTGATCAGGATTTTACTTTTTAAAACAAACACCTCAGATGAGAAACTTTGGAAAACCACTTGGGAAAAGTAACGCTTAAAACTTATTTTTCCCCAAAAGATGTTTCTTTTCCTCCCTCTCACAATTAAGAAAAAAATTACAAGATTTTATATTCCATATGTTAGTTTATTATCCAAGTGAAATTTTGAAAAGGTAGGGAAAGAAATTACAACCATACATATACAAATAGAAATCAAAGGGACAAGGAGAAGAACAAAACCTGTGGTTGAGGTGTGTTGCCTGTGTTTTACTTCCACTGGGCACCTTTCCTCTTCATAAAGGGACTCTCTATTTTTGCAGTAAAGCCTTGCCTGCACCCAGATGTTTTTGCCTCCTTTTCTGCATTTCCAATTCTCTCTCCATTCCTTTTCTTACAGAGGATTGAGGTGTCACAAAGCATCATAGACAGCGCAGGTCACTACACCGATAAAAACTATACACTTAAATAAGAATTACTCTATATTATCTACTTTTTAAGAAAACATTTTCCATGTGAGTAACCCTTTCTCGGTCAAGCAGTTGCTTCATAACTTGAGGTGGGTGCTAAAATTTAATTCAGAGGTTGCAGCATCTCTTCCACAGAACACTGCATACCATCGTAAAAAACATCAAGAATTGTAATATGGAGTAACATCACTCGGACAGTCTGAAGTTTCCAAATGTTCTCTGAGGCTATTTTCACATATCAGGTAAAGAGTTCTCTCCCTTACAGCAGTACATGAGAAGTAAGAGGGCTTTAAACTCAATAAATGGATTTTCCCCAATATGAACAAACTAGGATTTGACTGGAGCATGAGCTTTTTGACTGGAGCACTTTTTGAAAGTTTTTTTTTTTTTTCCTGACTTCATACAACATTGACTTATCATTGAGTACTGAACTTAGGATTTGCAGATAGCCAACTCTTAAATCCAGTACTGATAATCCCTGCTCTCCTCCGTATCAGGAAGGGACATCGAGGCACATGGAACAGTTGTCAATCTTGCCTAACAAGTGAGAAACCAAGTTTAAAATACCACTTCAACAGGTAACTAATTTTTATATATTCTACAGATGAATGAAAAAAATAGCTCAAAAACATCCATCATTAAAGTCACCTGTTTCTGTCAAAGTCATGAGTAAAACCCCTTCACTTCTCAGGTAGCTACATTAACTAGTTTGCAATGCCCCTCTTGTGAAATAACTCTTGTTTTCTTCCAAGCAGGGATACAAAGATGACAATGATACACGGGTTCATATACCTCTTGAAAATAATATTTAAGCCTTACTATATATGACTGTGGTGGATTCCAGTGCACCCAATCGTAATTCACTTTGTCTTCATCACGGACTACATATCTTGCCCAAGGTGAAATACGATAGAGGAGGGCGCCGTTCTGAGCACGAATCACCACCTATAAAACAACCACAGCATATGCATGCAGTCACATATAATTCATGTAACACCTCCTATGCAAACCACTGTGGGGAGTGAAATAGTACACCACACAGAGATTTAATTTAAAGGACACACAAATACACAATGCAAGTGGAGAGAGGGAAGAACGACTCTGTTCACTGAGATGATTTGTAAAGGGATAGTAAACCAAACACGTCAGATGCAGGAGTGACGTTCATGAGCAAGAGCTGAGAGGTGAGGATATATAGAAGCTTTATGTAAGTAATGGGAGAAAAAGCTTTCCAAAATGGATTACTGTTAGGTTCCCTAATTTCCCCTGTCATTGCTATTTCCTTTCCATGTTCTTATAAATTTAGGTAGACATGCAGGATAATGCCATCAAGATGAGAACTGTGACTTGTTTAACTTGGCAAACAATTTAGTAAGCCAATTTTAAGATCTTAATTTCATCTTCTTTTCTATGCTCTGTGAGTCCTTACCAATGTCATATAGACCAGAACCACAAATAACACAAGAAAGCTTTGGGGTCAAAAAGAGGAAAAAGGGAAATTTAAATTGCTGGGTTTCCTCTGCTGTTTTTTAGTTTCTCTGTAATCCTTCATCAATCTAATGCTAAACCCAAGTATGATCATTGGTTTTACTCTCCATATTTGGTTTCCTCTATTTTATAACAGGACATGAAAAGGGATCATTATTTCCTACAAAAGCTCATAAAACTTCCCTCCATCAGAAAGAGTGACCAAACGCAAACCAGGAGCTCTTTTGGACTACTTTAATTTTACAGAAGAAAAGCAAAATTGAAATAATGATTAGGATGATGTTGAACTAGGACTTTGTAGAAGACATTGTATTTGAGGAGGTGGTGATCTTGAACAGGCCATCTCTGGTCTATTGACCTATTAATGTAACCTGTAACTTATAAAAATTACCCTTGGGAAAGGATGAGACTCAGGGGGTGGAAGGTAGTGTTGCTGAGTGGGAGAGTGTTGCGTGTTTAGGAAGCAGGGCCAACAGGTCCACGCTGTGCTGTGTCCCCTGGCTGCAGGACAAACCTCAGCATCACCCCCCCTGTGGTAATACTGACTCTGCCACCTGTATGGCCTTGCCTTGGGCTGAAAGAGAAGCACGAAATTCTCACAAGGAAAGAACTCGTTAGAAGTAGAGTTGTTCTCCTGTAAAAAAGTTATATATACTAGCTGGAATGACCAAAGGGGGGAGCTTCTCTCCAGGGACAGGATCTGTTCCACCCAGCATGCCGTGGCAAAATCTACCAGGGCACTGTCTGATGCCACATTAATGCACACAGCCCAGCATTTGAAGATGACTTCCTCTTTTTCCATCTAACTGAAACAGTTATCCTATGAAGCCAGTTGTTGTCACGCCTTTCTTCCTGAGATGCAGAATCTTGCTCCACCTCTCTCACTTCCCCTCACCCCATCCCACCTCCCCTTTCCTCCGTGCAGAAGGAACAGCACCGCTCTCGTTTGGTTTGGTTTCCTGGTTGCCATTATAACTAACACAGAAGGTTTGCAAATTTACAACATATAAGTGTACAAGCAAGTGAAGTCCTGGAATTCTTAATTCTGCTTTTGTTAAGAAATTGAGGGCTGGGTTTTTAAAGTGTCTTTTCTTTGTTCCCAATTCTTAACAGGTAGTTTGGAAGATGACAACTATCAAAGAATTGCCTTTTCACCTCCAGCGAGTATCTTTCATTGTTTTGATAATCTCTATCCTTAACCTAACCACAGAAAAAAAGTAAAATCACAGCACCAAAGAATAGGGCAGTTGGAGGAGACCTTTTAAAGGTCATCTAAACCAACAAGGAGGAAAATATATATGCAGAAGGTTGATGGAAGTTAATAGAGTAAGGCAAGGAAGCAGGATTGCTGTGTCTCAGTACATACTATTATAACTCCAACTCAAAATAGGTTTTATAGGAAGGAGTAATTGAGACTAACCACCTCATCAGAAAAAGCTGAGGAAGTTATTGAAGACACTGTAGAGTTGCATGGAAAATTTCCTCAGTTAACTGTGCTAGCAAAGCTGGCCCAAAGAGTATTTCTGGAAATTATATCAGCGCTATGAGGATCCTCCTTGCTGATAGCATTGATAAGTTGCAAGTTACTATTAAAATAATAAAACTTATCTCCTCTTTCTGATAACGTACTTCTGATGATGCTATTTTCCTTTTATTATTTTGTCCTGATTTACCCATCACAGAAGATGATTACTGAATATAATAACCATAACAAATTACTCATGTTGGCATTCCTTTTTCTTTAATATTTTAGGGCAATTTTTACTTGACAGGCTTATAAGGGGTGGGCACCATTTAAGAAATATGAAGTAATTAATCTACATTCAGAACATTATTTAATTAGATGCAGTACTGGTTTAATCCAAAAATTATCCTGGAGGGGGGGAAAGTTTATTTATTATGATATACTAAAACCAGTCATGCAGTGTCTTTAATTTAAACCATCAAGCAAAGAAAAACAGTTAAGAAAAAGAGAGATTATAAATCCATTTAAATGAGCAGCCAGTTATCTCACTTGTTTAACTCACTTCTACAGTTATGCTGCACATGTTAACTAACCACAGCTCTGTATCCCATCCTTTTGACAATGTATAAGAACTTCTGTTGCTCACAATCTAAATTTTTGTGTTCATTTATTTTAAAGTTTTACTTTCAGTTCCATCATGTGACGATAAGAAAACTTCCATGCTTGAAGGAAAAGGATGTATTTATCCAATAATAGAAGCCACAACATTTAACCATGCCAATATCAGGACAGAAAAAAAATCTCTAAAAATGTGGTGGGAGCACTTATTTTAAACAAATGTGTTGCTGTCTTCACAGTGTAGGTGGTCTTAAATATTTTTTCAAATATATCCAGCCATGGTTGTAGATTAACCTCAATACAAGAGTAGAAACCTCATTTTTGCTTATGTGTTGCTGTAAGTTTTGAACATCGTGGGCTGTGCACAGAGAAAGCAGAGTCAAAAGGAACATCACTAACACAGAGAAGGAATCATTACAACACTAAAGCTGGTAAAGTTGAATCCTTTCAGTGTCTGGTTTACAGAAGCATAATCAACACAGTATTCTTAGACCTCTGTCAAGTGATCCCTGACAAAATCAATTCTTGATTCCTGTGCTTGCTTAACACTTGCCTTAATTTCATGCGATTCTCATTTACGAAATCACTCCTAGGTTTAATTACCGAGCTCTGCGCTCAATCAACTTCTTCCTCGCTCCTGATACTGTAGAAGGCTGATCTATAAGCTAGAAATAGAAAGACTTCAAACAATATTTTCTAAAGTTTCTTGGGACAGAAACCCCACATGAACATGCCTGGCTGATACACGAGCAAAAAAAAAAAAAAAACAAACTGCAAAAAGCTGAATGTTACCCCAAAACAAAGAGCAATTCAGCCCAATTGACAAAAATAACACTAATGCAAACACTCCAAAAGCTTTAATTCCCATATTTGCTTCGGCATTTCTTGAAACAAATTACACCTAAGTCAAAGTTGTACTAAAAGGAGTAATAATATAAAACACATACAAAACCAAGACAGATAAAACCTCTTGCTCCACTCACCCCAAACTATTACTTGTGGTCCATTCTCTGCAGTGTTCAGATACAAAACATATCTGCCACCTATACTCTGCACATGCTGCTATGGGCTTTGTATGTATAAAGAATACTGAATACAGTCACTACACAGCCCTTCTGACAAAGTACCTGTAAGTCTATTCAATAGATACTGTATTCTTGCTCCAAATTAGTCTGAACTGAGTAAAAACAATTTCAGAAGAGTTGCAGCTTAAGGTAGCTACCACTTAGTGCATCAACACTTTATATCTGACTTTACATTTTCTAATGAACTCAAGAAAACGTTCCCTAAAGAACATCTATAACATTATGATGTCTGTTCAATCGGATTCTTCAAACTGGTCTACTTCATTTCCAAGAGCTATGTCCTTGTTCTTTCCTTAAAATATATGAGGAGGCACATCACGCTGTTTGATACAAAAACTACTGCTTGTTTAAACTGTTAAAAATACCCAAAACTGGTTAAGAAGAAAGAAATCTGCATCTCAAAAAGTGGTACATTTACGAAATGACAGATGTAAAGAACTTGCCACCATCTATGTTAAACATCTTTGTCTGACACATAAGATAAAGTAATATTTTACTATCAAACTGCATAATAGAACAATGACTTTTTTTTGTGCATAGAAGGAAGTCTCTTAGAACAGCCAGCCTGTTCAGAACTCTATTAAAAACTCTTTCCCCAACTTGCCCACAGTCTCCAAGGTGTCTCACTCAGCAGAAATTTCTAATAAAATAACATAGAAGATTCAAAGTCAGTCATGCTGAATTTGCCTACATCGACTCTACAAATAGTTCACCCTGAGTAGTTTTGGGCTTTTTTCCCCCTCCTCTAGTGGTAAATACACTCACATAACATGTAAAAATGCAAAATCCTTGATGAGACCTTTGAAAGTCACATGATTTTGGCTTCCAAGTGAAATATAAATACATGTAAGTAAATGCTGTCCCACAAGTAAGTGTCAGAAAGACAGAATGAAAACATCCTTCAAATCGTGACATTAGAAAGTCAATTTGGTCTAAAAATGGACATGGCACAGATATATAATTTATATAAGCACAACTGTAAAACAACAAGAGTGAAGACCTTCACCTAAAGCTGCACATGTTTTGTATGCAAAGGTTAGAAATGTATGTTTTGTATTCATTTTCCTTTATGGAGATGTTGGGTGTATTTTCAAAATTTCTATCCGAAGTGTTTAGCCCACTTGAAGTTTAGCATCGAAAACCACTGTAATTAGAGCTGTGGATTTCACAGATGAAAACACCCAAGATAGCAAAAACCTATGTGTTGGTAACCTGAGGTTTAAGGCATCAGTGCTACTGAAGTGATTAATTCAGAAGTAAAAACTTTCAGATCAGAATAAAAATCAGTAGCAAAACAAATGCATGGCTGTAGTAAAAGGAAACATATAACCCACACAGACTGGCCTTGAAGGTATGTAAAAACTGGTGTGCAAAAATGCTTTCCAAATGCTGGACTGCTGAAAGACAAGACAGGACCTAAATCTCATAAGAACATTAGTATGAAAGTAACACTGTCTGTCCACTGGAGTATAGCAAACTCATGAAATGGAGATTAGCTGTAGGATAAAACTAAGTATAGAGGTTATGGGTCTGTTTGGATGGTCTTTAAAACTCTCAAAAGGAGTTTATTACAGTTAAGGGGAAAACATCACTCTGAGGGCAGTCCAGTGTCATAAAGAAAAAGGCAATAACGCATTTGGAGCAATTCAGAAGCTGAAATAGGTTTCATTTAATGTAATGGTACTGCCAATGTAGAACAAGCAAGATTCAGGGGCCTTGAGTTTTCTGACATTTGAGACTCTTGGGTATCCCACTATTCTGCCTTTCCAAAACAGCACAGGTCTTCCATATCACCCCCAGTACATCTGCCAACCCCTTCTGGATGTCTCAGGGCATTTAAAGGAAAAAAAATCTGCCCTTACAGCCAGCCAACTTTCAACTTACTGTGACTCAGGGAAATCTGCTATTTATAAACAAAAGCCACACATTTTTTCTTACACTGTCTATAATGATAAAAAAGTATGAAAGTTTTGCAACACTTTAAGACTTCTCTCACAAATGTAGGTAAAACATAAACCCTGTGCAAAGTGGAGCTTAATACGGCTGTGCTATTAATGACAGAGACATTGTTATGTTCACAGATGAAACTGTGCAGAAACAGGTCACAAACCACTGCATTTAAACTACATTTAAAATTCAAGTGTTTGCATTGTTTTTGTGTTTGCCTACCTTCATCTTCTCTTCACATCAGCTCCATTTGGCTACCTCAAATTCCAGTCTACACATACACAGATCTTCAGAACAGGGTGAGAAAATAATTCAAGTGACAGTTACACAAAAGATTGGACAACTTTCCTGCTCAGCAACCATTCCTTTAGTTGTCAGTTCCTGCATTTAAAGCAGACTTCAATTCCATACACCAGCATTTTATTTGATTATGATGTGTGCCCCATAAGGTATCTGCCCCTATTTCCACTGACTAGAACATAGGGTCAAACAATAGAAATAAAACCCCATGTTGTCTTGATGATTCCTTATTTTTCAGATACCTATTTTCATTTAAAACTATCATCTGGTGGGTTTTGGTTTTGGGGTTTTTTTTAAGAAAAAAGAAAAAAGAATTTAGACATATTTCTGCTGTTTGAGAAATTTTTTATACAGTGGTTTGCCATTTATACTTGAGGAAAGGAAAATGAGGAATTGATAACTAGATAACTGATGAATATATGCAACAATAAACTGCTCTGAAACACTGTATTATTATTTCATTACTTTAATAGCTTGAAAGCAGTTGGAATGATTGTTGGTGTATGTGGCTTTTAATACAACGACAAAATCAAATCAGCCATCAAACCAACAATAGCTAATATAATGAGAGAATGGACTAGCTTTAATATAAATATGGAAATGTCGTGACTTGTTATTCATATAAGGGCAATAAGCTATTATTTCAGTATTTTACAATCTATAGCATTTTATTAGCTTCAGTTCTATTCATTTCTCAGACAAGATAATCCAAATACGAAAGCCACGGGAACACAGGTGGAAGGACCACCTCATCTCAGTAACAAGCATCTCATTTAAAAGCAAGTTGAGCACCAAACCTAAAATGTGGACAGGATAAGCTCTTTGAGACTCTCTAGGAAGTTTGTTAGATGATATAACAACATAACCAAGTTTTCTACTATGTTTCATGCAGTAGAAAATTTAATATCATGGTATTTCCCTCCCTCAGTTGTTCTATAAGTGTAAGGAGAAGGAAAACTACTGCTTGTACACAAAGATGGTTTTTAGTATAATGTGCACTGTAGACAAAGACTACATTTTGACCTTTGCAAAAATAGGGTAAACAAGAGAAAGCACTAATAATTTACAAGAATACAAAAGAATCTGACCCAATATACTTCAGACACATTGGTGCTGTAAGAAAACCTGGTCTTAAATTTTATTTCACAAATGCTGTTCAGTTTCAAAGACAGCTCCTGCATTCTAGGCCCTGATACAATCCGATTGTAAGATCATTTATTTTTTTCTTAAAATTGTTGATCCTTTTCTCAACCCCCTCAAGTTGCTACAGAAACAGAGAATCACAGAACTGTTTAGGTGGGAAAAGATCACCGAGTCCAGCATCACTGTGTTTACCACTAAATCATGTCCCCAGCTGCCGTATCCACATGTTTTCCAGAACACTTACAGGGATGGCAATTCCCTCACTTCCCTGGGTAGCTTGTTCCAATGCCTGACCACCTTTTCAGTGAAGAAATTTTTCCTAATATCCAACTCACATGTCCCAAAGTTTCTTGGCTGATAGTTCGCCTTAAAGAAGGTTTAGATAAAAACACAAAAGCCTGAAAAAAATTTGGGATCTAGAAGCACTGTTGAGAGCATTATTCTGTAATTGCCTCACTCTACCTGACAGATTTTTAGAGACCAGATAAAACATTTCTCTAATAGCCTCTGAAATAGCAGGCAAGGAGTGAAGAAGCAAACAGCTTCTCCACTAGTGCCTCGCTCTTCTTGCTACTGCACAGCCCTTCCTAACAAAGCTCGGGAGAGCCAGCAGGGAGGAAAAGGAATCAGAAGCTGTTCAACATTTCAGCTTCCCCTAGTCAGGAGTACCTTTCCAAGTGGACCCTCCACCCAAACTGGTGGGGTAAGACACCTGGTAAATGGGAGATCTTCCAGAACTCAACTTCCACTGAAAGGCTTTACCATATAGTCTATTCCTACCGCTCCCAATAACCAAGAAATCAAGCGCATCTGTCAAGGTGCCGGCAGTCACTGAAGTTATTTCCTAACAGCGAATTGAGTACAAACCTTGAAATTAAGTTTTGCAAAGAATGGACAGCATGTTGCTTCTTCCAGGCTGTTCTCCTTCCTAAATTGCAAATTGGTTACACCAGAAAGAAAAAGTAATAGAACACCAGGCACATTATTCAGAGTCTCCCTTTCTCCGGTTTTATTTTCCTTATCAATTTACAGTTACTGTCAAAACTAAGTCAGCTGATGCAAAGTTGTCTGGTTTGTTCTTTTTCTTCCAAGTAATTTTCTGGCAATTAAATCAGCTAAAGGGGCAAGCATTCAAATCAAATATTGAAAAAATATTCCTTAGTTATCAGGCACAAAACAGTGCTTTTCAGCTGGTTTACGTATTTAACAAAGTTCTGCAGATGAACCTGTGCAGCTCAGAAATCACTGGAGAGACATTTATTTGCTGCGCAAACTATTTTTCTGTAAATATATCATGACATCAGCTTTCATAGTCTAAACTTATTAGGGATATTAAATATTTGTTCACAATTCCTCCTTCTTTCCCCTTCCCTTTTGCCCCAGGGAAAGAAAACAAATTAAAAATAAAGTGCAATCAAGATATGAAAGAGGCAAAAGCCTATCTTCTAAGCCAAGTCACGAAGTCATGCCTTGACTTTCCAAAAGAGGGAGATATAGCTCCATCTGTGATTTAAGTATTTCTATTGCATTGAAGAACTTCTGAACATGTTTACCTAGTTTACTAGATCCGATTAAAATGGAAAGCTTTTGCTCTTTTTTTCTATTTCCATGCTTCTCTTAGAAAACTGAGAAAAATTAGTAAATGCTAACAAAAAACTCCCCAGAAAATACTATATTGTCTGTTTGAACTTAAAAGTAATTCAAAAGATGGAGCCAGTAGCCCAGTATTACAAAATATCTATACTGAGAGACATAAAAGCAACATAGGAAAATCAAACTGTTAAAATCCAGGAAACCATAGGAGAGTTGTTAAAAATGAAAGCAACATCCCACAGAAACATTCCCAATTGATTTTAACAGGCACAGCTGTAGGGACAATGCTTCACTCAATCATCCAAGTACATGGATTTATAACTGTTAGCGACACAAAGGTGGCATCATTAGGTAAGAGGGACAACCAGTTTATTTTTATGAAGGAATAACACATTTCAGCTGAGGGATGGCATTCAAACTTCTTTCAGTCTAGAATCCCAATTTTGAAAACCTTTTTTCCAAAAAAAAAAAAAAAAACAACAATAAATCAAAGGAAAACTGGAATCTCTAAAACACAGTTCAAAAAATACTTTCTCTGCCACTATGACTTAACCAGAATCAAGTTACCATAACAACAGTGGTGTAGCTCAAATACTCTCAAAATCTGAATGCATGATATAAAAACATTCCTATATGTATTATGTTCGCCCCTTAATTAAGATGCTCGGGGTACAAAAGCATGGTTTGAAAAGCAACCACAATAAAGCACATTACACACAGTAAGTGCAGCTTTTTAGAGTTGTTTCAAGCCACGTCAAGTAGAAAAGAAGCTGATGAAGTATGTAACAGGGGCATCCAAGCACCCACTCATCCTCAACTATGAAGAATTTGTATAAAGGACACCTGCTGCATAATGCACCTTGCAACTGGGTGCTCGTGGCATGGTGTGTTTACTTTTTGATTCTCCATTCACAGCTGTTTCAAACTGACAGTGAAACATCTTTTGGAGATGAGGCAGGTCATGCTCAACACCTCCACTACCTGTCACAGACTCCCACAGTGTCTTATAAACTGGGATAGCCTACAGCCCCCAGTGGTCCTTCTCTCTCTCTCTCTCCTGTTGCTGTTGTCTCCCTGTCCAACAATTCAGGAGACCTGAATACCTTAGGCTGCCCTCTCTTTGCTGGATAAGAAAAAAGCACAGTGAGCAGTGATGTGTTTCCTCCATTCTGAGCTCATCTGATTCTCTCCACACATTAACTGCATTAACTCAACTGCTTCTCAATACTCTAAAGTAACATACCTTGAATATTTTATCATAATGCCTCAGAAGTCCCCCTCAAACAGCTCCAGTGTTGGCTGTGTTGCCAGCACAGATTCAATCTGGCAAGACTTGGGCATCCAAGGCGTGGAGTAAGTCCATTAGAATACTGAAGTTCATCTTCTACTTTCTCCTTCACCTATAATCTTCTCTGAACATTAGACACAAATACAGCTGAAAGTCAGGAAGTACCTGCCAGTAAGTCACACTGAAGTGAATGTCAGGAGCTTTACCTAATAGTGGCCATATCCTCAAAACAAAACCAATTCCCACAAGAATCACAGTCATGTCTATATATACTTCATATGGACTCTCAAATTCCATTTTAAGACCCCTTCCTCTTTAAGATCTCTTCACCTTTTCCTCAACCCCCCCCCACACACATTTTGCTTTAACATACACCTAATAGCAATTGAAACAATTAGTCTTCTGCATGGATAAACTAAAAGCAAATTATTTCTAAATAGCTAAACCTCCTACCAAAGAATTGTGCAATCTTCAAGTCACAGGAGAACTGAGCCTGCCAAAACAACTGAACAAGAATATTCACAAGTGCTGAGCTCAGTCTGCAAAAAAAGGCTCCAAAGAGTAACAGTCCACTGCATTACAATGGTTCATTGCTGCTACAACCTCTCCTGTGAGTCCACGAGTAGTTGCACATTGTTTACTGAATCCAAACAGGCAATGTCAAGAGACCATTTACCTCCCAATGAGTTAACAAACTGCTACCAAACCCCATCTCTAACCCAGAAAAGTCCACAACAACTTGCTGAAGGGTCATGGCTCACAATCAAGCAATGAAACACGAAGATTATTGCCAGTGATTTAACAAATGTTTTACTTCCATTTGGCACTGCTGTTATCTAGAAACACATATGCTGATGACTTTAGACCTGTTTCATAAAGTTCAAAATCCCAGGAATGCCGTGTCTGCTTCTTCTTGCACATAGGTTATACACCATGATACTGCAGAAGACTTGTTTCATTCCCTGTTCGACTTTGCAGACCTGCTGATTTCTTTGCATCCTACATACCATTTAAGACATGAAATTCAAGTGGTACGGAACTTAAATTGAGCAAGGATATTCCCTATATCCCCCAGCTAAGGTGAAAACCAGACCAATCAGAAGTGTTTCTATTTGTACATGTAAGGAACACTTGATCAGGAAGCTTTCCATTGAATTCAAGTTTAGTATCTCTGCTCAGGGTACCTGAGGCTCCCTTTGTAAAAGTTGTCTCACTGCACATAACCTATTTCACAATGAGAACCATCTCCCCAGGGAAGTGCTGGATTCCCCAGTGTTGGACAGGATGCTGGGCCATCATAACTAGACCACGCTCTTCCCAAGAAGGGTGGGGCCAGATGATCCTTGAGGTCCCTTCCAACTCAGTATTCCATGTTTCTATTTGCATCTGATGTTACTGAAAGCCCACCACATCTTTGACACTTCTGTACCTACCATCCTAACCACCAGCCTGTTATCCCATTACTAAAAAAACTTTCCTGGGTTTTCACCCTCGTTAAAAACACCTTCACATTTTTGACTGCAGACTGGTTGAAGCACACGAGGCCTGAACTCGATGCTGGTCTGATACTTTACTGCTGGACCTCCTGATCAGGAGGGTCAGCTGCAACACCATCTATTTCATCAGTGACAGTAATTACACTTGATGAATTTTCCCAACAGTGGTTCCCTGACACTGATTAACCTATCTGCTCAGCATATTTGATTTCTTTTCAGAGTTTACAAGTTAGACACAGAGCATGCAGATCTACTATGAAGTATAGGATACAGTAGTGAAAACTGGAAGGATTAAGGTTTTAAAATATTCTTCACAACTATCTTTCCTCTACTCAGCACCTCCTGAATACAAATGTATTTTTAGGTACTTTTAATCATGATTAACAAACTGTTAGTGTTCTGACTCTAGGTCCCTCCTTTGCACACTTGAATATTAGAACGGGTAATACATTTGGACTGGAAAACTTAAACCAAATAATAGCCAACTTTTCAAGCCTTCTGTACAAACTGATGAAAAAATTGTGACTGTTGTATGTGCTTGCCCCAATTTTGTATTGGACTTGGCACCTATAACTACTGTTCAGCAATCACTGAAACCACTCACACGTGTAAGAGTGGATTATCAGTAGAAGAACGTTGTGTTAACAAGTGCACAAGATATCAAGTCTAATCACCTCATCACAGTACAAGGTACTCCTCAAAAAACTATAAGCTTCACCATTTAAATACATAGATATGGATACATATACAGATGTGTGTGAAGGAGAAAAGGATACAGACTTAGCAAATAATGGAATGCAGAGTTTTTAAAAAAGTTTCTACCATTTTCTGAATGACCTTTCCAGGAGAAAACACATGTTATTTGTTTCCTGAGCTGTATATATTATTAGTTCTGTCAGCACACATAGGGAAATGATGAAGGCTACTATGGTACACAGAAATGATCTGTTAAACACTAAAATTAACTAAACTATAAAACAGGGGTGGGGTTTTTTTTTGGGGGGGGGAGTTGTTTAGTTTT
>VXAY01006159.1:34558-76323 GCA_013399855.1 Oxyruncus cristatus
GGTTGTTTAGTTTTGGGTTTTGTTTGTGGTTTGTTTTTCTTTTTACTTCATCTATCAGTTATATAAATGTTAACTACAAAAGGCTTTCTCAAGTAACACACATGGCTTCAAAAGTGTAATAAGAAACCAACAAACTTAGACACTGATATTTTAAAGACAACTTCCTAATCTTGACCTGGTTCTTGGTAAAAGTTGCATTATGGAGGCACGTCAGCCATCCTGACTCTTACCTTCATACCTGAAATAAGCCAGAATCACAATGAACTAGATTTCATGAATACATGTCATGCTTAGTTGCAGCATCGAGTTTTGTGCACCTACCCACACTGATGTCAGATAATGTGCCAGATGAGTTTATTAGTACATAAAATTCTTGTTGTCAGTAATGTCAGAAATCGCAAATCTACTAAAGTTGAATAATTCAAATTGGTTTAGTATATCCTCTCCAGTTCACAGAAGAAAACTTAGTACAGATCTCTTCCTATTCAGTGTTCCAGGGCAGCAGGTAGCTCAATCATAATGGTCAACATATTTCAGCTGCTGGTTTTGCCATACCTTCTTATTTAGCTGTGTGAAAATATTTTAGAACTTGATCATCAGCCATGAATTTGGAAATTATTTTCATCTAGGACTCAATTTGCTATTTGTTCTGCATTTTCTATGTTGTTCCCTGGCATTCTTATAAATAATATTAAAGAAATTACCCACTGCAGATACTAAGATCTCAGTTTTTACTGGTACTACCCCCATCCCTAAACTCCACTGGTACTATTTCAAAATTAGGATCTTGCCAACTAAACTTAATTTACAGGTAGTTTTAAGCACTTGGAAAAATGGATCACTGTTTAAACTCCTGCATACATATGAAAACACATGACAGGACTTGCTATAGAAGTCTATCCATGTAAATTTTTCTAAAAGTTTGCTGTATCTTGCAAAAAGGTCATTAAGAGCACCAACAATGAAGAAAAAATTCAGTCATTTTCAACCATGAAAGAAGATAAGCACACTTGCACCCCAACTGCCATCACTGCAGAATGACAAACATGCTAATATTTAGGGAAAACATCTCTCAAACTACCCCATTACAAATAAAGAAAGGTAAAGAGGGTTCATTTATTAAAGCATAAAGTTAAGTTTGGGGCTTTAATCTGTGCTCAGCCTATGACACCTGCCAGAAGTTTAAAAGCAAACACCACACGACCACAACAGCAACTGTATTTGTTCACTTTAATCATTCCAAGCTCCCAATTGTTTCACAGGAGGTGAAAAAAGAAAAAACAAAAAGCCCTTTTCTAGCAGGTAACCTTATTTTGTAGATGGATGTCATAATCCACAAGGGAGTTGCTCAACTGTCATAAGCATCCATCTCTTCACACTGAAAAGTGGCAGAAGACTTACAGCAGTTTTTCTAATCACTCATTTTCTTCAATGTTTGTATTTACTTGTGAGAAGACTGCCTCAAGAGCTACAGTAGATAGTCTACTAATATTGAAAACAGGCAAATGTTTGACCTCTGCTCCTCATTTACTTTCCTACAAAAATATTTTGTGACCTGCTCTAAATTAGTGTCACCGGCTACACACCATCCCTTTCCCATTCTGGCTCAGACATTACTTATTTAAAAGGAGTGACCTTGTTACCATTTCAGAAGTTGGCATTCGCCTGTGTGGTAGTGAGGATGAAAACAGCATAGACAGAAGCTTCTGGAGGAGACTTCTGCCCCATAACAGATTAATCACCACATAAATGTCCAAAGTTGACTATTTCAACTCAAATATTTAAAAACCATATAACTGTAAAACCTTATGCTTTTTTTAGTAAAGCAAAAACAGGGATTCCTTTCATTACCAGGAATAGTTTCTGTTGCCCAGTCTAGTGTAAACATGAGTGCCTGTGGACTTCAACATTACCCCTGCAATCTGCATAGCAACTTCCATCAGTAGACAACCCAGTGTTCTCAGCTTCTATGTGAGCAAAGAACTGCAAAACTGTGCTCTGACACACAAGTCCTCATGTTGCCAAAAATACAAACATTTATGAACGATCATAATCTATCAGAACGACAGTTCAAAGAAAACTTACAGAAAAGCCGTTTTCCGAACCCGTTAGTGGAATAAGGGAGAATGAGATGATCAGCTGTAGCATGAGGGTAAGGTACCTGCCTACCATGTGAATATTCCAACCTCATTCCAGCTTTTGTGACAGAAAAGCCATTTTTGAACGATGTTAACTGGAGCTTTTTTTCTCCTATCATCTAATTACATCCCAAGTGTGATGTGTTAGATTCAGTTGTGTAGACACCACGGAACAAAAACATTGTCACGAAAGATTATTAGCAAAGTTACAGATGAGGCTGGGAGCAGTTTCCTGTAGATGAAGTTATCAATTATGACTACGTACAATTGTGAATCAAGTTCCTGAATGTTTGGTTTCAGGTTTTTTTTCTCCCCCTAAGGAATATACTCAACACCAAATCTATTTCACAGTCCTGCTTCATGAGCCTGTTGAACAGTCATGTATTTTGAGCGTCAGTGACAATCCCTCATCTGTTTAAAACTGACCATGGGGAAACACAATTAAAGTGGTAGGGTAAAGAAAAAAGTCTAAAAAAATTAAAAAAAACCAAACAAACAAAAAAACCCCACAAAAAACCTGAAACAAAAGCAAAAAAAAACAAAAACAAAACAAAAAAACACCCTTAAATTCTACTCTGCCAGCAGGTATCTTACGGTTCTTCAGAAGACTCAGAGCAACCACAGAGCCACAGCAATTCATCTCACTGGTGTATCAGTACCAAGTGCAATCAGTAGTCAAAAAATTCTGCATACTAAACAAATTATGTGCAATGCAATCTCTGCTTTATGGAGTTGGTTTTTTTTCAAAGAAAATGCTGAATAGGGAAGAAATACCATCAAGACCTGTATTTCAAAAATAGGTGATATGGCCAGTGATTATTTAGGAGGACAAAGTAATCTCAAGTTGCTCCAAATGCATTTAAGAATCTATGTTTTATTCTGTTATGTTAATAATTATCAACACTTACCACTCACACCTCTTATCTCTACACAGAGCATAGAATATTCTACAGTAGATGAGGTCAATAGTTTTGTAGATAAAATACAGAAGGTAAGTTGAGCAACAGTGAAACAAATCTAACCTACTTACATCTCAAAACCATGGAAAATATTAAATAACCATTCTGCACTCTCAGGCATTACTGAATAATCACTGCATTTCTGAGCTGAAGACAACTGTTTTCTTTCCTGCTCCATAAAATAAAAAGCTTCCTCGTCCTTGAATGATTATTTTGAAATTTCAATTTATCCATATTTATTACTGGGATGATTTCATAAGCCATAACAAAAAGCAGAGAGATAAGCACACACACTGAGTAAGCATTTCTATACATATCTTTGTTTTAACAGATTTCTTGTTTCTCTAAGCTGATTTTCAGCACAAAAAATGAGGATTTTTTTAACGTGTTAGTTCTGTTGACGGGAGCCCTGAAAATGTACTAGTATTATACAAATGCTTCCAGTTTCTTGATTTTCCCAATCTTTAGATCATTTCAGTACATTTCTTCCTTTAACTACACATTACTGTCCCCCATCCACTATCTCTGGAATTCAAGCTCTGACTGTAACCAAGTAAATCTCCAATTTAAAATCAATATTCACCTACAAATAATCAACTCTGCTGTTAGTTGTCATTATGTATTTCTGCACTAAGCATAACAAGAGTGGCATTTGACAGCTCAAAGAAACTTTCCATTGCTTTCTAGAAGAAAGCATTTTATCCTCATGTGTACTCACAAAATACAGCTATGTTCAGTTTAACTTACTTAAGCCTGCTGCTCTTAATTCCTTAATTCCTAAAGGATAGGTACAACTTTGACAAATCTGCATGTACCATTAAAGCAATGCAAAGAGACCTGTAAAGCCACAGCTAAAAGAATCACGAAAATTGTCAAGGTACTGAAATCTGAATGTGATCCTACACTCAGGTAGTTGCATCAAAACCAGAAAGAATTTATCTGCACATTACTTTTTATTTTTTCGAGTTATCAACATGTAAATAGTTTTCATCTTGTAACATGATACAATACACTAAATCCACATTGCAGCCACATATGCCTGTTCCTAAAAATGTAACTCTTTGTGATGCCTAATGTTTCACTCCTTGAGGTCACTTGGCACTTAGTTGAACTGATTCTGCTTCTTAAAACAATTAAAAGATAAAGTTACTTAAAATAAAACAAAAAGTACAACTGAGTAAGAAGGGTAACAAGAATTAGAGTAAGTCTAGAACCAACACCTTTAGCTTTGATCCGTGGGGCACAGCAGGACAACCATCTTCTCCAGGTGGAATGAACAACTCCCACTTCCCATATTCCAACTTCTTATATGGATGGGAAAACGGATTCCAGCCATCTGGAACATAAGAAATTGTATTAAGTATTTATCTCAAAATGTGTCCAATTACGATTCAAAAGCATAACACTGTGTTCCATCTTTTTCAGAGTTAACTTCAGTGAAAAGCAGACAAATACTTTTATATCTGATACCATCATACACATTCAAAAGAGGTAAAATGAAGTGTGTAAGAGTTTCACTGTTAAACCATACTCCAATTTAATTTAACATCCTAAACGAGTCAGCAGAGAAACTTCTTACAGTGGTATTGGAAAAACTAATGAGCAAATATTGGTTATGGAGCAGGGGGGTGGATGAAGTGTAGGCAAAATCAGCTTCCCTAAATTGAGTACTCAAACCAGGCTTAGACACACACACACTGCTCACTGCTTCTATTCTGACAAGCTGATGCATAAAATAAAAGTGTATAAAGTAGGACAAAAACAGGGGAAAACTGCAGACAAACCTGGTGGCAATGGTTAGAAAACCAGACAATAACAACACAGCCAGGAAATGCCCGTTTTAAGTCTGGAGGAAGATTACTTTTTCATTAAAAAAAACTTTATTGAACCAGGCCTAGACACCATAATTCAAGGTTCTGTGTTCCATTTGGATTTACTGTGCGCTGGAGATGGGCAAGGTTGGTCATTATGACATTCCCAACTGAACAGACACCTGCCAAGGTGGGTTTGCATGTCTGTAGACATGCCCAAGGTTAACTCATATGACTGAGAGTGAATGTATTGCTTCTGAACTGACACACTGTGGCAATGAAATCATTTACAGAAGGAAATAGCAAGCTAAGTTTGAATTTTTTTTTTTGTTGTTGCCTTGAAACACGTCTATCCCACATAGTTCAAGGCAAAGGACTCGTAAGCTAAGAAGAAACCAGTCGACACAGAAAAATTGAATTACGAGACATTAAAGCAACACATGCTAATCTTCCTTCATGGTAATTTATTTGCAGGCTATGGCCTGTTGTAATAAAAAAAAACAAACCAAAAACCACACCTCAGTGAAAGAATAAGCAGCCTCCAATTTAAGAGTGTTAATCTAAGCTCATAAAACATAGCAACCAAACATGGTGGTCAAGGTTAAAAGCAATTCAATACAAAAATGGACATGTGACCATAGAAATCAACAGGGGAAGTAGAGACACGAACAAGTTATAGTCAATCAACATGTAAACTTTCTTAAACACCAGTAATCAAAAATATTTTCTCCCGTACAACAAAAAGATAATCTTTTCTAACAAGATACGGATGTCTTGTGCCTCAGAAAAAGACTAGGCTGCTTTCAAAGCTGCTCCTCGCACTCACACAGCTGTTTAAACCTCAGAAGTACCAGTCTTTAAAGAAAACTGAGAGATACAAATCAAACAGGCCAGACAATGTGACAAAAATAACTATGCAAGATAAATCTTCTAGTACCTATTCATTTTACAGTAGAGAGCAATGTCAAAAGCAGTGAAGAGATTATTATTACAAAACATTTCCCGTGCTCAAAAACACAAACGCAATTAATTCAATACTCCATTTAGATGATAGTTTTTAGCACGATTAAAGTATTTGGATTGTGCAGACAAATTACACATATTAGCAGAAAAAAAATGTATTTACTAAACTATTGCTTGATTAACAGCAGAAGAGCTTGTGTATTAGTAAGATTTGGATGGGCCCTCCCCATTGGTTTTATTCTGGAGTTCCAATCAAGAAAAATACTGAAATCAGCACTACCAACATCTACAGAGACCAACATCAAACAAACAACACCTTAGCAATAAAGCAATACTCCTTAACAGTATGTCTAAATTGCAGAGTATAGACAGTATTTATACCCTATAATACATTTATTTACCTATTTCAGGGTATGGCAAAAGATTGTAGAGTACATCACTAGGATTTAGTGACTTTAAAAGAATAATTTAACCATTTTTTAAGCTATAAACAGCTAGACTGTCTGAAATAAACATTTCAGGCAAAAATGAGAAAACAGAAGGAAGATGAAAAATGTAGCAATGTTAAGAAGTTGCAAGAAGACAGCTTTAAAGAACTGGTTTGGATTTATGATGGTCAATCTTATGGGATTTACTCCTAATTTTTTCAATCTTCGCCCTCCCAATATCTGATCATCTTCACTACTTCTCATGAAACTCCTCCCGGTTGAGCTGCACCTCTTGATTACAGTGCACAAACCAAACCAAGTAGGCCAGGTCATGACTTACTAATATTGAGCAAAACAAAGTGTTACAGCAAAAAAAGTTTCTATAAAACTCACTCTGGGGAATCTCCACGGAGTTCATTCTTTACACCAAAACCACTGAATTCTTACATTGTTAAAAAAAATTCTCGTGGCTGGTATTAAAACCATGTCTCTTCCCTCCCTCAGAGGGGGAATGGTTGCATCTCTCTACCTATTTAAAATCTCTGTTCTCCCAAAGCAGAATTGATAATTCTGCCCAAATTGCTTAAACTTTCCCCTCTACCTGCCAGCGATACCAGATGCTCCTATTAATCCCTCCTGTTCCCAGCCACAGTCCTTCATGACTGAGTGTCCCTGGTTCATGACTTCAGAATAAATGCAAAGCAACAACCACCTGCCCCAGATGGTCCTACTTAAAACCACTGTTTGCTACTTAATCCCTGGACAGGAGCTCACTTTTGAAGGTTATAACAGAAAATATTGATTTGTATTAAGGCAAGAGGCATAAAGAACTTAAAACACCTAGAAAACTTCACGGCTTTCTTCCAAGAGGAAGTGGCTCAGGATTCTCAGTTTTACTGCTTAGTTTTCAGATTTTTCAGCAAAACTTAGCCCAGAGTGCCTTAGGGGACAACAGAAAAAACAAACCCAACGAATTAGCATGATTAGCAGATTTATGAAGCCCAAAAAAAAAGTCAAAACAAATATCTTCAATTGAGAACAGCGACTTCAAAGACTCTGCCAATAGCTACAAACAGAAAAAGGCTGAGAAGTTCAAATAATCAGCTCAAACAGAACTTAGGAGAAAAGGACACCATCACGGAATATCCATAAGCCATACAAAAAGACAGAAGCTTTGTGCAAAAGTTCAGGCCCCAGATACATCTTAATCCAACACAGAAAACATCTTCAACAGTCTGATACTTTCATTTTCTTTCATCTCTGTGATTACATCTTCCAAAACGAACCCATTATTTAAACATTACATCCTATCTCAGCAACATAAGGCACAGTAGAACTTTCTGCTCAGAACTGCACCCTTAGCATGCCAAACAATCACGAACTGAGCTTTAATCTAGAACTGAATCCAAAGCTATAATGGCTTGGGTTCTACCATTTGTCATGAAACTCAATTTAAAGGCAATACTTAAATGAAATACAAAGCTAAATCATCATTTAAGTGACTCCTTGTTCAATCTCCTGTTTTCACAAGTATATAGCTTTACAGCTCTGAGTGTCACGCCCTAAACTGGCAGTTTCACACCAAAAAATAAACCCTTCTCTTGCTTCTCATAGAGGCAAGGAGTACTTCTTGCATTTTAACCAAACCGTTGCCTTTTTCCATTTAAGAGCTGATACATCAGTGCAACACTGTAGCTATTTTTTGAGAAGTGAAAAGACTTCATAAACTGAGGTTGAATTCCCAAGTGAAATAAACCCATCTCTTACAACAGTTAAAGTTCCACATTCCATATACTTTTTGGTCAACTGAGAGATGCCTAAACAGAATACAGAGTCCAGCAAGCGTTCACACAGTGACCTTGAGGAAAGGAGATCAGACAAGTTGCAGTTCAGACAAGGGAAATGACAAAAAAATCCCACTATCCCAACAAGATGTCTCTATTGTAGTTTTTTAGAATATGAAATCAAAACATAAATGAAGAGATTCTCCAAGGACACAATACTGTTCCACACAGTGACCAATTAGGTCTTCTCCCACGCTGCCTTCTTTCCAACAGCTTGATAGCAGATCATTAACATAATCTGCTTAAGAAGTCATTAAACAGCTGAAACACTGACATAAAAACAAATGTCATTACTTCTCAGATAGGATGTTTCCCTGGACATCAATATCAGCCTATAGACTTCAGCCTCCTGCCTTCGGTCATCTGTAGCCACAGAAGTTTCACTACTTGACTTTACTCATCAAATCTAGGTATTTTTCTATAAAAAAAATCTTTGAAGGAAGCAGTAAGAAGTTCAGTATGATATTATAATATATCTAGAAGCCATTTCCGTAAAAGTCTGGAGGAAAAAAAACCCAAGACACTCTGATATGAAGCGTTTCCAGCCAGTTGTCAGATAACCAAATTATGAAGGCCAGTGGCTTAAGCTCTCCTTTCTTCACTCTGAAGGAGGCCTGGCAGAGTTTAAATAATAAACATCCACCCCAAATCAGTCAGCCCACCCTCCCTCCACCCCCAGCAGAAGCCTCCCCGACTAGTGCAAGAAAGAGGAAGCCAAAAACCAAACAGACATTCAACAGTGATCAGCATTTCAGATCTCAAGTCAGCTGGGAAGGAGGGTAAAGAGGGCACACAAAAAGGAAAAAAAGGGACCAAAGAAAAGAAACCACAAATATAACAATATATTGTACCAAATACTGACTTCTAAATTAACATATGCATACTTACTCTTTCAAACTTTTTTTTTTAAATAAAGTATTGTTTATAGATATCCTACTGAGTCTCTGCATGGGCAAATACAATTTTGAGCGTTCTAATTCCCAAATAAATTCCTTGGGTTACCCTCAAAACTTGCAGTGCTCTGAGTTACTTTGAAGTAGTCAGTCATAAAGTGGCAGTAAATTTCCAGCAGTCACCAAGTTCCTCAGCAATACAGCACAGGGATGAAATATTCAGTGTTATCACTGAGAGTTTTTAAGGGACCCATAATGTTGATTCTGCCTCTGGTATCGGAAATTCAGCTGACTAATTGCCTCATACACTTGATTTACTGAGATGCTGAAAGTACTAATTGACAAATCTTAATGGTTTTGGATGTTCATTTAGTACTTCTCAGATAGAATAAAGCATTGTACCAGAATACCAATAGATATAACAGGGCTTTTTTTCTCTCCAGTTATGGATTTTAAAAAGACAAAAGCAACCCAGTCTTTTCTTGAATTCATGTTTTTCCATCTTCCCATCAAAATACAGATTTGTGTGCTATTACTAGTTTTTAGCTTTTTCCTGGAATTCACAGTGACACTAAGAATTTTTCTATTGTTCATTACAAGTTTCTCAGAATAAAGTATAAAAATACCATTATTTGGGTCAAAATACCTTAATAGCAAAGTTTTCTTGTTTGCTACAAGGCATAAAAGTCATTCACAAGAAACTTCATAGGATCGAGGTTTTGCATGTATATAATTACTGTAATAAATTATTCATGTTTATCTTAAGCACAACTCATAAAAAATTATCATCAACTATCAGCTTAATTACAAATTTTGAAAGCAGTTCAAGGTCTCTGTACCATACTTGCCATTATAATTTTTACCAGTTTTTGATTCTCAAAAGCATAAGATGAAATAGCAGGGACTAATATTTTGTTTGGGGGAATGACACAAAAAAAAGACACATCTAAGATTTGCAGACAACACCCTACTAAGGAAAGCACTGAGAAAACACTGCTATCCACCTCCAAAAACAGAGCATGAATGGACAGTTTTCATATTATATACAACCATATTTCAGTTTAAAACCCAAACAGCTGTCATCTAAGTTCAATGTTTATTCCTTTGTATTAGGTCTCCAACTTTCCCCCATATTGGTTCCACTACAATTCTCTTGAGAAAAAGTTTTATTTAAAAAAAAATATTTCAAGCAATCCCAATATCCAGTTTAAATACAATATAAACATAAATTTAGTTTGAGACTTTAACCTGCTTGAAAACTTTAATAAAGGTTAAAGGGATTCAGTTTAAATTAAACATATCTGTAGCAACCCGATCTAAGTCTTGGGGTTTTGCAACACAATTTCTCATCAGAATATTATGAAAGCTCATCTGAGTTGAATGACAATCTCCCCTTCCTCTAGGCTTTCCAAGTACACTTTCATCCCCGTTTGGAATTAATACTTTACTATGATTTCTATTATTACTATTATTATTTATTATGATTATTATTATTATACTTCACTGATTAATATGATTATATATAGGAGAAACCATTATTTCACATTAAAGAGAATTTCTTTTCCATTTGACTTCTAACACATTTAATTAGTGTCTAGATAAAACTACTCTAAGATATTAGTCCTGAACTTTTGCTTCATATGACATATAACATCAAGTATTTGCAATGATGTAGAGTTTAGAAAGCCATTCCAGTTTTGAGCTGCTGTATTCTGGTATACACATACACCTCCCCCCCAACCTCATAAGCTAATTTACAAGTTACTGCCTCTATTTAGAATATTAAACGTTTTGTTACAAGTTTGGTTTTAAAGTTACCATCTATTAAAGTACATGTTTAAAACTACTGAATTCTAGCCTTCAACTGAGTAACTTAAAGACTACTACACCCACCACATCACAGGAAAACCTTGAGCAATGGGTGGGGTTGCAGCAAGTAGAGGCGAGATAAGGAGGAGAATTTTCTGCATCTTTACACATACAAAGTTAAGCTCTTCAAATTAACCTCATCTAGATGTCCTGCAGTTTGTATTGATAACTGAACTCACTATTATCTAGCAGTAGGTGAACTAGACATGATTCATTACTCAGTTTTGAATCAGGGGACATTTCTGATTCCAATATTAAAACTCAAGTGCTACACTAACCTATTTCATCAATGTCTGTTCCAACAAAATGACCAGGAGTACTTCAAGGAAAGCTACTCTACCATTCAGTGGGTTAACCATATCAAACAGGGTCATGGCTGAAAGCAGCACTGCACTAACTTGTCTGCTCATCTTTTGCATCAAAAACAGAAGTTTGGATTTTTTTAAATAATCATTGTCTTTAGACTCCAATTAACACCGTGAAGAGTGGACCCTCTCACAATTTAAACATGCATTATACAGCTCTGTTTGGAAAACAAAGCATAACGTGAATATTTCAATGCTTTCTGTTGCTCACTTTGTTTATAAATGCATTGAGCTTGGGACTGAGGAAAAAAGTACTAAAGCAGATTGCTATGAAGCATTGAAAAACTTCTTAACAATGGATCTGAAAACCACTTTTTATTTCTTTCTTTCTTACTACACACATTTTCACAGAATTTTAACCACAGAAATTCAGAGAGCACCACCAGATACTACAAATAATGGCATATGTAGTTAATCTTACTTTAATGTTATTAAAATACGTACACTTTTAAGTTCATGACTTCCTTCCTTAAATACAGAGTTTGTCCTTTTCAAGTTTCCTCAAGGATATGAAAGGAAGAAGGAATACTCAACATTTAACTTTGATTTTGCAAAATACTGACCTCTGGGAGTGTTCAATTTATGTATTTATATTACAAAATGGTGTATAAATCGCCAATTTGAGGGAGTCAGCTACTTGTGCTTAAAAAAAAAAAGTTGGATAAATAATACTGCATGCTTCTGAAATGCAGTTAAATGAACAAAATAATTTTACAGACAAAATCCCTGTTCAGTAAGAACCAGCAAGGAAAGATCAAGTACCTCGATGGACTAACATCTAACTCTGAAGAGACAGAGTAAAAAAGTGAAAGGGAAAAGCAGAACAAAGCTCAAAAACCCCAAGCAAAAAAGAGATAGAAACTAGTACTGCAGGATTTAAGAGCAATGATGCACGTCCCTTTTACCCAAGAGTTTGCAGAACAGGATTTGGGCGTAGCTAGCCTTCCAAATAAGAAGCAAATTTCTACTTTTGTTTCAAACTCTTCCTGGTTTTCAGAGCAAGCAATGCAATTCCTCCATGTAATCCTGCCACCTTCCCATTCTGCTAACATCCTTCTGCCTCCCCTCAAAACAGACTAACTACTCTTTCATTAGTATTTCGGCTTGATTTCAGGCTAACTTTTTCCAGCAGAATTTTGGCCTACACTCTCACGATGGGTGAGAATTCTCAAAGGCCTCAGTCCTTTAGACAACACTGTTGCTGATCAATAAAAGAAGATAAAGCAAATTATTTCACTGTTATTTTTGCTTCTCTGCATACCGTTTTAGAAAAGCCTAACTACAGAACTTCTGATAGTTTAGACACAGTCTAAAGTAGCAGTGTGACACAAATTATTGTCTTATGGGTATTAGGAAAAAAATGCTTAAAACTGATGATACTATAGAAACACATACCTTCATAGGCTACTACAACATAAAGGAAAATATTATTCACTGAAGACATGACATACATTTTTACAGTCAGAATGCCATCATTGCTACAAAATTGTCTTTAAAGGAGGAGGATATTGATGTAAAACATGGGGCAGGGGAGAAGAAATATTCCTAAGAATACTTACTGAAGTCACCTGCAAGAAACACTGCTTCTGCTCCCGGTGCCCACTCTCTACAATATATTCCACCTTCCAGAAGCTGGTTGACTCCAAAGGTTTTGTAACTCTTTGTAAATTGATCAAGGCCTCCTTCACATTGCTCAATGTTCTTCAAGTGGTTATAGAAGAGAGAATACCTTTCAACAAAAACATAGAACATTTTTTAGGAAGTTTAATAAGCACCTTTCTTACATTAACAAGAGCAAAAACATTAAAAAAATTTAAGTGAAACACACTGACACACTGTCCTAATACTATAACAGAGTCCCTGGCTACAAGAAATAGAAAAAAAAATATCAAAGACAAACCATACAGTTTTTCCATGGTTGTTACATAGTCCAAAGTTGCAATCTTCACATTCCTTGGTACTTTCTCTACTTTATGGAACAGTTTGCACTTTCAGTTTAAGACTACAGCTCCTGATTGGCAGCCAAAAAAAAAATCTCAGTATTACTACACAAGAGGAGAACTTCACACTTTGAACAGCCCAGCACTTTTTCCTCCACCTTATTAATATCAGACACAAGCCTCCCAGGGAGAGCTGTATAGCCCTGCCACGTCTCTCACAGCCAGTTTTAATGGACAGACAACCTCAGGACATTGCAAAGTTTGCAGCACAGCACATAAGTAGGGACAAACTAGTCTGGCCCTTGCAGAAAGCAGTTCATTAGGTAACCTTGTAACAAAGACAACCAGCAAGACTCTGCAGTCCCCAACACTGCAACAGTTTGGAAAAAACTACAGCTTCATAGAAGTCATTATTTGGACCATACCCTGCTTACACCAGTAGGACTTGAAATGCTGTAAACCTCTAACATAAAACTTTGCTACTACCAGCTTAGAGGGTTTTGACATATCTTGCCATGTTTTCTCAAAGCGTGTTTCTGGAATTTGTGGTAACAGCAGATGTACAATATAAGGACAGGAGTCAGCTTTGACTCCTAAAATGTGAGCTCTTATGTACAGAAGCACATCTAAAAGCTGCAATTGAGCATTTAATTAAGGCAACCTGTACAGGTTTTTCTCTTTGTTTTAGATAAGATGCTCCTGTGTCAAATTAGAAATGTGTTTCTGTTTTCCATAAATGGTGAGGAGTCTTCTGAAGGGTATAAAACCTAACAAGAGCCCCAGTAAAATAAATGTATTTTGAAAAAGGAAATAGAAATGGTAATGAACTAATCCAGCACTATGGGATAATACTTCAGTTAGGGGATAAAAGAAGCAGCCTGTTTGCAGTGTCAGGACTTAAGACAGAGCTCTGTGATTTGTTGTAAAATTTTGATTTAGCATTGGCCCCTAATTAGTTCAAAGTAGAAGATTAAAATGTCTAATTACTAAAGTAAACAGCATTACCTATATTAATTTAGAATATTATGACTACTTTCAAGGTTAATCTTCCAGCAGGTTTTATTATGAAGACTGATGCTCATCTTTAAAGAGAGCAAGATTTGAAAATGCCTCCAGGATAAGCTATAGCAAATACACTCAACTTTCTTGCCCATCCACCTGCACCATTCCCTTAACATTTGCTCATGGGTATAATCCTCAGAAGTGCATTACTAACTGCTCTGATAATCAATTTCATTTATAGTGCTTGAGGGAGAACATTTTGTCAGATTTCCAACTACAACTGTATCATATACATACACAAACTCAGTTGACTGACTCGCACCTCAACCAGCTGCAACCACAAATATTTGCATCAAGTTTAAATACAGAAACAGAGCAAGTCACAAATAGCCTCAAAAGCTCAACATATATCATTTGGTAAAGTTACATCACTCCATTATTATTGAAGGGAAAAAAAAAACAGTATAGCATTGCAATATTAAGTCTTTCTTTAAAATAAGTCAGTTATATGATACAAGAAGTATAATTATATATACATATAATATATATATACAAATATATATATTTGCAGTGTAATCTGCAAATCCCTATTTCTCTACCATACACACATCCTGCATTGTTTTCACCTCGTTGCACTGTAGCTGAAGCAAGAACTGCCATGCTATGTGTAGCTACTCTAACTCCAAGGAAGATCTAACTGAAGTTATGAGTTTGATAAAGGTAAAATAGAAAGGGTGTTTTGGAACACATTATCTAATTAAAATTAATCTTTCCCTCCCCGTTCTTGCCACAAATATGATTTCACAGCTTTAAGAACACCTTTGGTCGAATGTGATATTTCCCACAGTCAGGAAAGAGGGAGAGAAGTGGTGAGCATCTTTAAACAAAAGTCAGTCACAAACCCTTGAAAGCTGAAAAAGAAAATTATACATTTATTACCAGAGAAGAACAGCAGGACAAAGAGAAGGACTGAAAGCTCTGGGCAGAAGAGAAAAAGGCTGATACCCCTCACATAACCTCACTTGCCCATGGCCTATTCCTCATCCTCAGGGTGAGCCCTCCCTAGCAAAGAGGAACCAAGCCCATACATCTCATTCCAAGGAAATAAGCAGCAAAGAAATTCAGGATCGGAGTGTGGGTGGGATGAAAACAGACTTTCAGAAAGCAATTATGTGATTCTGTATCTTTGGGAAAAATCAGACAGTAATACACACAATATAAGCTCCAGATTCTTGTTATAGAGGCACTAAGGGTACATCCACTGCTTCAGTTTTTGTCTTTCAGAGTTTAAGCAAAAAAAGAGACCATGGCATTCAATATGTGAAATGATCACGACTATTAGCAAAAAAAAAAGAGCACTCTCTGCTCACTTTGCACTAGAGGAGAGCAATACTACAGGCTCAGTAACAATTTACTTTGAAGGTAGGAGGTGGGGGGGTAAGAAGGGAAACAGATTAGATGAATTCTTGGTCAGGGGTGTATAACATTTTGATAATAGCTTTTTATATAGGGTAGATTTTGAACAGTTAATACAGCGTCATGTACATTCCCTAAGAATGCTCCTACGATTTGCACACGAGCACACTGTGATAGACCAAGTTAATTCAGATATTACTGTTCCAACATCATTGAAGAAATGAAGATTTTTGAAACAACTAGTGTTCTCCCTAATTGTTTTTAAATTGTAATCTAGAAAGCCTTCAGGGTTTTCTTTAAACTACCTCCTGAGATTATCAAATAAAGAACAGAAGTCTGTTCAGAGTTAACAAAAAAAAAAAACAAAAAACAGCTTCTGAAAGGGATCAATTACTTGTGCTGTGAACCACTCTAAAAGAACTCATCTCAGGAGATGAAATACATCTGGACACAGAACAATGGTACTTGTCATAGAAGGTCTTGTAAAACAGCAGAAAGGTCTTGTAAAGCAGCAACTGCAGCCTGTTGTTGTTTAAAGGAAAGGACTGAGTTAAACACATGCTCATATTCATGTTTAGGGAACTTTAAGGTTTTGCTTTCACTGAAATTTCAGTGTTCATTTCTACACTGCTGAAGCTTGTTGAACTTTTTTAATCTTCCAAGCCAAGGTCCCAGGGTTACACACAGAAAGTGACAGGAAAAAGTTTTTTGTCAACCAATTTCAAATGTTTATGTTGCTCACTAACAGCGTACAAGTCTTAAAACCAGAGAGGTAAACATTATATTGCAAGACAGGATTTGTGATGCCATCAACACTGGGAGTTATGGCATGTTCAGCTATGAATATATACTCATATGACATATGGACACACTTCATAGGTGAGAACCTCAAAATTGTGGACCTGGGAACAGAGTCAACAACAGCATCTAGACCTACAAGTCACAACAGAAGGCTGACTTCTGCCTTCATACTTCTCAAGTTCTTGAAGCTCAATGAGTGACTCTGAAGTCTCTCAGGATTTTTCAGTTTCCTGGCATTAAAGTTGACATTGAAGAAGATTATGAGGTAAAAACTGTACCCAAGTATGACTTAGAGTACAACCATTACTTCAGGACAAAAAAAAACTAAACAGAGCAACAATAGGATGTACAGAACTTGAGGTACAGATGGTCTGTAATAATTAGAAGTAGTTGTACATGAAGCCAGGTACAGCACCACACATCTTACAAGTGCAGACAGAAGGAGGGGGCTGCTTCTGGTGCATTCCTTGCTCCTGGAGTTCTTAAAAAAATGCAACCTTTTCGAGTCCCATATTTGTTTATCTCAATTCTGTTAATAGATAATTTCAGTTTTAAAAAACATTGAAGTCTTTGCTGCAGACTTACTGGAAAGAAAGACCAGTCTCAGCATTTCCCCAAGCACACATACACCTAGATTGAAACAGATTCTGTCACCAAATGTTCCTCCACCAGCATTTCCCCCTCTCCCCATCGTTATTTTCCCGTGAAATACTGGCAATCATAAACATTTCAAACAGGGTCACAACAGTCTTTTCCTATTGTTACATTCATAATTTGTAACAGCATTGCTTTAAATCTCATGCTTTATATGCAGCTCTGTTTAAAGCCTTACAATAGAAGTGTAGGAACTGGCTGACTTTCCATTGAAGCAGGATTAAAACATCAAACATGAGTTAGTATAATGGCTATCCAGAAAGCAAGTACCTTGCCAATAAAATAATAACCTTCACAGTGAACAATTAAAGACAATATTCAATCAGTAGCCACTTCAAGGATTGGCATTTCAAGTGAGCACTTATTCCTCACACTTCTATCACTGAAACACCCTCAAATATTCTGTCTTCTGGTTACCTACAGATCTAAAACTTATACAGTAGAGGCACACACTTCTCAGAGTTCGATGCAAAACTACACAGCCCTTATACAAAAAATGTTCTATTTATTTGGTAGCCCTGACATGCTAAACTCTCCTGGTGCTGCAGTTCCTATAACCACTGACTTCATTCAACTATTGATGCCATTCAAAGTCTCAGGCATGTGTTAGAAGCTAGTAGCTTCCACATGGAGAATAAGAACACAAAGCCAAGCCTGCCCTTCTTTCTCCAAGTCGACTATTTTAGTGAAATAAGACTTTTGGCAGAGTACTGAAGAAGTCTGATGGTAAGTCAAAACACTGAATTAGAGCTCCACATAAAGCTTTCAGGTCTTTATTCCTGCAAGCAGCCAGGGGGTACTAAGTCCTTCTGGCTGCCTTGTGAAATAACAAAGAGGTTTTGTAGTATTTTAAACTTTTATATTTAATCAGATTAGCTTTAGTTTCTTCGGTGTCACAGTTATCCAAACAGAAACTAATATAACCAGAAAGGCCTTGGCAGCAAACAAGATACCCTCCTTTAAACAGGCTGGCGCTGAGCTCCAAGATGGCTGCAAAACTTCAAGACACGTTTATGGCCATTCTCATACTTTTTTATAGAGCTGCTACTGCAATTTATAGAACAGTCAATCAGCTTATTTTAAGACCAGTGGCACTAATCCCAAAATTAGTGATTTTAGCCCCTCTTCTGCTTATGATGCTGATTTTAGTAGCTATTTGTCCTTTAGATTTTTCTTTGTTGATACCAGCTTTTTTTGTCACAGTTTATGTCTACAATATGGCCCAGTATTGATATTAGTTTATTCAAAAAATGAAAGTAAACATGAGAGACGTTGATAACCATACCTGATAAGCCCAATTCCGCAGATACTGAAGAGAAAAGGATGTGAAAGGAAACACCCAGTAAGGTATCTCTGGAGCCAAGTTCTCCATTTCCCATCAAATACAAACACTTACAGTAATGTCAGTTGTAAAAACACAGTCCATGGCTTTATGAAGCTGTTCCCAAATCACCTTCTTCTAATATTGCTGCTATCACTTTGAAGATGCAGTTACACTTGCACTGACACCAAAGCCAGTGCAGAGTCCCTGATTCTCATCTTCCCCTTTCTCTGTAGCTAGTTATTCCCTCAAACTCTTGTCATTCAGCTGCTTGGAAGAGGATGGACTGAAGAAAGACCGAAGCAGGATAGATGAGGCTCTTCCTAAAGCAAATTTCTGCAGTCCAGCAAATCAAAGGCATCAGACCATGCTGAACTAGAATTATGCGATATAGTCTTATGCTTCTATTTGTAATAAAAGTAAATTCCTGTTTGCAGGAATTTGTCGCTAGCAAAAATATGCCAAAACAGAAGCCTTGGTTTCTACTTCATTCTTTTCTCCACCTTCTATTATAAACTTCATTTGTCTATTCAGAGTATTACACAAAGTAATCACACTTAAGGAAAATTGTATGTAAAGGCACAGTAAATCTCAGGTAGGTATGATTCAGAACAGCAGCTTTACTGTATTTTTTCCTTATATCAATTTTATAGTTGTAGATGATTGACTTGCATTTGCTGCATGGATGAGTCCTGTTCCACTCAGGTAATCTTTTTAATACACATTTAAACAGATTAAGGAACATCTGAACACAGGCAACCTTTGAAGTGTTAGAACAATTCTGAGAGATATGCCTTAGAAGTACAGAAAGTAATGGTTGATGATTACAGAGATCCAGAAGATGATCACTTTTTTTTGCTTTTCTGCAAGTTAAAAGTAAAGATGTCACATGATTCTGAAATCATGATCTTAAGACGTCTCTCTATAGCTAAATCTGAATTTCCCAGAGGTTCTAGTTCCTCCATTCACAAAATTATTCACTACATAAGTAATTTGCCTCTCTTCCAAGTCAGGGACAATTTAAGACACATTTTCAGCTGAAAAAATAAGGATTCTGCAGGTTGGCCAATGATATTAAGTTCCTTTCAGGTGTGATAAAATTAACTGTCATGAAATTAATCAAGGAGACAGTTGTTACAATAAGGAACTTACACAGTTAAACCATTTTATGTTGCAATTCCCACCCAAGAAAGGCTTTATTACTAACTACTAAAAAACCATTCAGCAGAGAACTCATATGAGCCAGCAAGAAAGGCAAAAACTTCAAAAGTAACTTTTCCAATTTTGCTCTATTGGGCAGATAATGAATAACTCCCGGCTCCCTTTGGATGTTCCATGATTTCAGTATGGATAGGTAAAGCATTTGTGCATGGAGGGATGTTGTAGCTTTTGCATCTCCAGCTAAATGCAGCTTTATAGAAATTAAGAAATATATTCATCTTGGGGATGAATAATGCACAATCACTCGCTCTGTTGAAAGCCACCCATACAGGACAAGGCGCCTGATCCAGAATCAGCTCTTTCCAAAGTGGTTTAAAGTGCAGCGATATGCAAGTCATAACAACAAACAGTCTAGTGCATAGAAGTATGACAAAAAAACTGGCAGAGGAGAAACCAGAGTTTTTCTTGACATCCTACCAGCAGAAGATTCTTCTCTTCCAGCAGAGACGGTAAAGGCCTGTAAGTTATGAAGCCTAATAAATACCCTTCCACAGTATTTTAGTAAGAAGATTATTTGCTGACTGAAGTTCTGGCACTGCTTTCTGCACAGTACAGGAGACCAGCAGCATCTTCCCTGCTTTAACCATTAAGACAACTTCGTAGCTTTACCGGCATTTGACAACTGTAATGTTTCTGCCATCAGCTTCATAGTAAACACTCACAGTTCTCAATTGGGAACCAAATGCAGGGGTCATTACAAGATGTATCAAATGCAAACTTAGTGCAATCATTTGGTAATAACTGCCCCAGTGATTTACCTAAACCAATCCTGCTTCTAAGAACAACCCTCCCCACGGTATTGAGAGGCTCTCTTACACACATCCCTGTATGTTTGTTCATCTATCACCCACTTCAGTTTATTAGAAGCACATGGATGCACCTCACAGGGTAAGTGTAACAAATTACCGGTGTTTAGAAGAAGCAAGAGGCAATTTCTTTCCATCAGAAGCCCAGTAAACTACTTATGGACATCAATCCAGCTAGAGAGAAGTGTATACACAAGTATCAAGACTTGCTACAAGAAAGCCATTTTCTTTTACCCTCTAATGATATAAAAGGTATACAGTTACTGTTTTAAAGTAACTAAAACACACACTCCCCAAGGTAAAAAACAAACAACCCCCCCCCGCCAAAACAAGAAACCAAACCAAACAAAAACCAAACACCATACAGCCAGCCCCAAAAACCTTATGATACTACACTGTGTTACACCTCCCAGAATGGCATAGCACTCAAGACAAGCTTCCCTGCCATGAGGAAATAATCTAAATGAAACAGCAATTTCAAAATCATGACAGTTTTATATATTTCTCTGTATACAAGGAAACAAAGTTACCAGTAGCATACTTCATTTATTTACACATTAAAACATTTATGAGATCAACACTTTCTTCATTTAATAGCCAGTTTCATTATCCCTCTGCATGAGCTGTAGACTAAAGCCCCTCTTTCAGCTATAATAATTTGCTGCTCTGTTGTGATGATATCTGAAGCAAGTTGGAGTTTTTTTGAATTAACATAACTACAGAGAAACTCCATCCCATTTGAGCAGAGAGCTGCAGAAACGTAGCAACAGATTGTCTCAAAACCAGTAGACTAAGACTGTGTTAGCTCTTGTTTCATATTACACAAGAGAAAATAAACTGAAAGGTCAGTTGAACAGTTACAGCACTGCCCTTTTCCAAGGTAATCAGCAGAGCATGCAGCAAAGACGTGAACACAAGCGTGACTGGAAAGAGAGTAGCTGATAAAGAGGCTCTTGCTGCCAAAAGTACGTGGTACAAGATACCACTGCTCTCAGTGACTGTCCATGAGCGTGGCATCCTGCAGGCCCTACTCCACTAACTCTGATTTATTACTTCAATTTGAAATTGTGTTCCTGTTAAACATTCATGTTTCCATATTGCCAAAACCCACTAGGATATGTAATACTGAACATTAATCACATTCACAGGTAACCTACAGGAACAACATAATTATTAATTTGTTGTAATAGGGACACAACACAGTCAAAAATCCATCTGGTTTACTAATGCATTTTTATTTTAAGGGGACAAATTCATGTTACTCAGTACATTTAGCTGGAAACCATAGGTTAGATTTTCTCGCCATACTAAAATCAGTATATTTTTCCTGTTACAAATGTGTATTTATTAGTGGAACATTCCAACTGTTCCTATTCATCACATCAACATATGCTTACAAACACCTTAATCTGGAGAGAACTCAAATGTTTTATTCACCAGAATTAATTTTAATGAAGCTGTAGACGACAGCTTATCAATTCCCATTTAATTCCACTGCCAACTATCGCCAACAGACTGTCTTTGTGTTAACAGAAACAAAGGTCTAGTTGGGGGGTAAAGAGTCCATGATTCCTACAACACCAGCAAAAAGTTGTAATCAACACACAAAGAAGCTACACAAGAGGGTTCGGGGGGGGAAAAAAGCTACAGAATTTCTTAAAAAAGAATTTATAATTCCCCTCTTGGTGGACAGGTGTTATTACCTCTTGTAAGACTTCAGTAACCTGGAAACACCAGTCAGTACTATTTCTAAAGCAATTAGCTGTGTGGCGAGAGCCAACTCACACACCTCCTATGGGTTGTAAAAGCCCTGTACGTACTGACAAAATAGTCCAGACTTCAGTAACTCTAATTTTGTTTTAATGCTATTTTGTATATTGTGGGTTTGTGGGCTTTTATTAGCTTGCCGGAGCAGTAAAACATAAGCAGGCATCAGTTTTCTTTTCAAACTTGGATTTCAAGTGTGCTGCATCAGTTCAGCTTCCACAGCCTTAGCAGAGCTCCAAGTAACATTTGCTGCAACAAATGAAGCTCAACACAGCGCTAAGAAAGACTTACCGTTCTAAATAAATACACAAGAAATGAAGAATTGAAAGCTTAATTTGTCTACCAAACAGGGAAACGCTTTTAAATCGTAAGTCAGAACTCCCAATTGTTTCAAATAAAACACCAGATATTCCTCACCGCCTTTGCCACCCATCCCACTTCGGTGGGAATATGATCATAGAATCATAGAATCATAGAATCATAGAATCATAGAATCATAGAATCATAGAATCATAGAATCATAGAATCATAGAATCATAGAATCATAGAATCATAGAATCATATGGGTTGGAAAGGACCTCTGAGGTCATCAAGCTCAACCCTTGATCCCACACCACTGCAGTTACTGGACTATGGAATTAAGTGCCACTTCCAGCCTCATCTTAAAAACCTCCAGGGATGGAGAATCCACCACTTCCCTGGGCAGCCCATTCCAATGGCTGATTACCCTCTCTGTAAAGAATTTCCTTCTAATATCCAACCTAAACCTCCCCTGGCACAGCTTAAGGTCATGCCCTCTTGTCTTCCTGCTGGTTGCCTGGGAGAAGAGACCAACCCCCACCTGACTACAACCTCCTCTCAGGGAGTTGTAGAGAGTGATGAGGTCTCCCCTGAGCCTTCTCTTCTCCAGGTTAAACAACCCCAGCTCCCTCAGCCACTGATGGCATGAGAATTATCTGAACTCCCTAACAGAAAACCGCACAGCTGCTCTGCCTACATTTCATTCCTAGTTTCCACAAGTCTCACTTCACGTCCTTTTAGAATATGTTGCACAACTTAAAAACTAAGTCATGATTTAATGGATCAGATCAACAGTTTGTATATTCCAGCAGTTCACTATTTGAAAGTAACTTTGTGAAAGATACATTGAAAACCTAATTTTCTCATCCTTGATAATTATCAAACAAAGATCGCCCTTAGGGCTGTTTCTGCGTCAAAATTTAAACAGATTTAAATGGACAGCCATCTTAAGAGGCTGTCAAAAAGGCAGCTAGAGAAAAGGTACCCATAGCAACATCCAGATTCTCTACTGCCTTACCCAACCTTTCTCCGTGTAACAATTATCCTCTCCATAAACTTACAGTATTCCACCAAATGAAATAACCCTTTAAATCCTATTGGTTTAGCCTACATATTAGGTTGTGCATGTACTCATACACCACCTAAACCAAGTGGTTTCTTTTCCCTTTATCACACACACAGATATACTCCCAGTGTATGTTTCTTCTTGGCCTTTAAATATTTGTCATCTACTTTTCAATTACCTCTCTATTTTATTGCAGCAAACAAAACTTCCCAGTACTCCAGGAAAGAAAAACATGTGTGAGACTTTTACATAGAAAAACTTTCACAGTTAGAAAAACAAGCATTAAACATCGAATGAGAAGGAAGGACTTTTGCTTTTATTGCTGACCACTGTGCCAGTTTTGATCAGTCATTATTGGTCTGATCAAGGAGTGTTTTCTCTGTAGGTTCAGCAGCTGAGTGGGGCTGTTCATACAGACCACACATTCAACTCCCCAAGCCTGGTCTGCTCTCTGGGTTTCCTGAAACCTGCCTGTGAAAAGTAGCCCTTTTAGAGGACAGTTTTAAGGAAGAAAAAGTTACCACCAGTGACTGTAAAATAAGATCTGGAGAGATTTTGGGGTGAAGGGAGGAACACCATTATCACACCAGCTTCAGGCACCTCAGCAGAAGCACCACATTTGCTTCACAGCACAAGCTTGTCTAAATTTAATTCTTAACTGCTTTTACTGCAGACAGGACCAGCAAGGGAAGCCAGGCACTCAAACATTTATACAGCCCACAATGTCAAGTCCTTATAATTTAGTCTCAGTGTAGTAGAAGTACAATTAGAACTTGTGTACTTAAACATCTATAACTAGTCCAAGGCAATCAAGGCTATTCCCACAGAAGAGGAGCAAGCAAAAAGCATGGATTGTTGTCGTATACAACAGCTTCTGTCTTCCATAACCAAGTGTTTTCAAGGTGCAGTCTAAAAGTTGCTTTTTCCAGACTTCACTTGGAATGAATACCAGGGTAGAAATACCAATCGTTAATCTGCACCATCATCCCAAAAAAGTATAAACATCAAATTCTTGAAGTTGTTATATTGAATATTCAAACCTTTATAGAAAACAGACCACAGATTTTACATAGTCTGGCTATTTTTCTGAAACATTAAGTACTGTATCTTCTGGACACAAATCTCTAATCTGACTAGAATTGTATGAATCCCTGCATGCCAAAACTTTGTTAAGCACTTAACTGCAGAAAGAACACTGCTCAGCAGCTGTTGGACTCATCCCAACCACATACCACTCTCACATGATTTAAGCTCCTAAGTACATATGACATAACTTCCAAGGCACCCGCCTTCTGATGGGATTGCAGCTGTATTTGATATTAGTAGGGACAGCTCAATACTCTTGGACTTTATCATTACTTTGCAGCCTCAAAACACGAGTCACTCATGAAGTGATTTGTCTCTCAAAATGTTAGAAAGCTTATGATTCAAGTTTTGAATTGATAGGGCTAAAGAAAATCGCAAACAAAAGAGAGGGGAGTGTATTAACTAACACTGCATTACTGTGCAAGACTCAAGTCACTTAACTCGAGACACAGCAAGACAGCAAAGTTTACATCAGAACTTTAAATACCTGAAATGATGATGTAACTTGGGACACAGGAAACCACTTGCAACAGTTCAGGGGGAAGCAAAACTCTACAAACTTAGAAAGCCTGGTATTGCCAGGGTTAGTCATGCTGGTATGCTGCACATACAAGGTTAACTGTGGTCTTACTGCTTCTAAAGTACTACTGGGAAAACTTCATAGATCATGGAATAAACATTTGTCTAATATTAGGAGTTAGGAAATAGAAGATGAACAAGCTATCTGTTGGGTAGATGAAAGCATTCTGTTCTTACAATTTCAGTTTTATCATGTCTGCTTGAAGACTTTATGCACCTTCTAAAACAACTACTACAGATGTCTTTCACATTAAATTTTGACATAAGCTTTATTCGCACAATCTTTTGTGCAGAAAATTAATATTACTAAGCACTCACTTCAGATGGATAAACTTTAACAGCAAAAAGGTTGACCAATGTAGTAATGGATTATATGATGGATAGAATTTCCCTTTTTAGTAATTTGCCACTCACTATAACATTGTTATGACCACTTTAATATGTTTTTTTTCTCTTTATAGAGGAACTTAAACAATTTACACTGGCTGACCTGCTTGAAAAGTTGTATTTTAAAGTGCTTGTCTATCTCTAAAGTACAAAATAGAAAAAGCAGTGCACTACAGTCTTGACTGATAAATACAAATATGTATATGACTACCTGCAAAGCTAGGTGTTTACATCCCCTCTTCCACCTGAAACTCAGAACATAAAAGTAATACCTCTTAAGTGGAACTAAGCCTGGAACATACTACTAGATCCAATTCCCAGCCTTGAGAGCTGCCAAAGAAAAGCCTACAAACTGAAGCCAAGCAGGACAACAGGTTAGTCCCAAAGCTTCAGTCAGCACAGCCTCCTTATTGGAGGTCAGTTTGACATGCACCAGCACAAGTGAATAACACAGGAGGAAAACCACAGGCCAAAACTTTAGGTAATCACAGTTTGTTAGGAAATTAACATCTTCATTTATGAAGAATATTAAATATTAAGAATAAAGCTGGTGAAAAAATAATATTGTTAGGTACACAAAGAATTAATGTGTGTATTTCGCATCACAATGTGTTCCTTACATCAGAGTAGCTTGGCTATTTATTATTCCATAAATCAATCTGTAACCTGTAAACTGCATATAATACCCCCAAATAATTCATACTTAAACCTTTTCTTCTACTCCTGGAGAGCTTGAACTCACAGTAAGCTTCTACAAGGTTACACATACATTGGCAAATATTCTTTCCTTCCTAACACACAGTTTGTGTACTGTCAGTTACAAGCCTTTTTCAATTGTCATCTGAATTGGTACAAGATGAAAGATTTGCGAGTAAAACATATGCAAAACACCCCATAAAACATATCCAAAACCCTAACCACCCTAACTATTATTAAAATAAACCCTACCCAGGCAACTCCCACACCGCACACTTCCACTTCATAGCTGGAGAACAGAAGGCAGCAAAGTCTGATACCTTCTGAAAGGGAGGTAACCCAAGGTTTCATCACAACCTTTAGAGATGGTCTGCAAATCTGCTTTTCCTATTTCCTTTTCCTTCTGTTACCAAGTTTGCCTTGGCTCTCACACCATCCACACCTTTTTATTCTTCCTGTTCAGGTAATGAAGTTTATTAAAAGTCATAAAATGAAATTATTTGACAGGACAAAAATTCAATTTTATATTACAATGTAGGAAAACCCACTGAGATTCATCCAACCCATAGTTTGCTTTGGCTATATTATGAAAGGTAGAAGCAGCAAAGTATGCTAGAATCTTCTGGTAATTTGCACAACAGTATCCTACTATTTTATCCTTATCAGCTCACCACCTATCCTGGCTTTCAAGTCAATAATTAACCCTCAACACTAAACTTATAATCTGATATACTACACTGCAACAGAGCAGCTTGCTTGCTAGGGATATATACAATTTCAATGATGTTTAACAACTAGCTCTGTCATTCAATTAAGGTCACACATGTAATCTATATTAGGCAATGCCTATCATTGTAAGGGCTCTAAATTCAATTTCCATAATTTTGATACCTGGAGTAAAGAATAGAGGAAGCAACAATAAAGCCAATGAAACCCATTCTGCTTATGCAGAACAAAGCACACAAATCAAGAAATACTAGAACACACTACTTTTCTCTCATGAACTAGCAAGTTCTTCAAATGTGCTCAGGAAGTGGGGGGGAGAGCACATCTTGCACAGCCTGTCAAACACTTAGTAAGTAGCTAAGTTACAAATACTTATTTAAAGCTATTACAGCCTTCAAAGCTTCACCTGATTTCCCCTCTCAAGTCTACAGTTTCTCATGCCACATGCACAGAAGTAACTACAAGCCCCCTGGTTATCCTCATCACTTTACTCCACACCAAGGGAACCTTTCCTGTCAAGACCATAATTTTCTCCTCACATCAATTTCCCCATGGGTTCTTTTATAATTTACAAGTGGATCAGTTGATGAAAGAGCATCAACAGAAAGAGCAGGAAAAAAAGAAAATCTTAAGCCTAAGCTTTTAGTCTAGCAAATGATGCATTCATTGCCAAAGCACATGCACAACACCAGTGCCATCTCTGCTGTTTTCTAGATGCCTCTTTACATCTTACAGGTTATTAGATTTTTACTAGGTGAAAGCTTGTACCTCACTGAATTTTAAGTTTTCTCCAATGCCTCTTTTCTTCCAAAGGGAAAAAATCAAAGCAGAGCAGGAATGTCACCTTGATGAAGCACAGCAAGACCCAGAGAACTCTCAACCATCACTTTTCACTTCCTTCCTATCTTCTCCAACAGAGCTGTTCATGAAGCATCAAGTCTTGGTCAGCCTATTCTGCACAAAGCTTTAGAAAGCCAGAGAAGTAATTTACCAGCTGCAGGGGATGGAGTACTTTCTTTGCATTGACATTTGAGAATCAAAAACTTCAGCAACACAGACTGGGAAAGTTAATCCACTACAGACAGATATTCAAAAAAAAAACCCACAAAACAAAAAAAACCCAAACAAACAAATAAAAACAACCAACCTCACACACAACACCCCATACCTCCACAAAACCCAAAAACTTTCCAGTTTAAAATAAACATACCCACTCATATGAAAACATTTTATTGAAGTACACCATTACAAAGGTATGAAATACATTACAAAGCAGACAAATTGCTGTTTATTCCTACTTTCCTGTCATAGTTTTTCTGCCACAAGAAATGTGGTCCTTAAAAAAACAAAGAAAAACAAAAAAACCCAAACAACCTTATCCTTACTTTTCTCGTAAACATCACTTAGATGCTTCTGCGTGATCAGAAACATCAGAGCTGGGGTTTGGAGCCATCATAGCAAAATTATTTTTCTCTGTGCCAGAAGGAAGCAAGTGTCAGCTTCTAGTCACTCCAATAAGGTAATCAGAAAGCTGATTTTGGAATTTTAAGGCTTTGTGCTGTTGTTTCTCTGATACAAATGTGTCTTGCCCTAACCAGCAACACTCACCAGAAATACCAGAAGTAATGCTACAAAAAAAGTTCCCCACAAACACCAAAACACAGCACATGCCATTTCTAGCTTTTATTTTCCTGCTGCTTCTTCAGCTAGTTGCCATCTCCATGGAAATTTATGGAAGACCAAGTGATAAAACATCCACCCATTCACCTCAACAATATCTGTGCATTGTGTCTGTATTAAACACTAAGAGATATGACTGTAAGCACTGTCTGACACCTATCATGGAGCACCATTAACAGAGTGAATGCCAGAAAAGGTTCCAGAGGCTGAAAGCCTTCTCCCCTTTGACAAATCCCTGGATTTCTTACAGTTCCTGGCAGGCAACCCACTGAGCCTAGGAAAGAGAATCAAGATCAACTTAGAAAACAGAATAAAGCAACAGCATAAAAGAATCTTAACTTTCTTAGCATATCTGGTTTTTTTGAACAAGCAGGGACTGGATAGACAAACCTTAGTTTGGAAAAAGATGCAGGAAAAAAATAGATGAGTCACCACAGTTTACTACTGTCCCATGGCTTTTCTTCACACAGACTAAACATGGCTTGTATTAGACAAATGTCACAAAGCATTTAGAGAAAACCCATCCAGAGAAACTTCAACGGCATTTTTACAGTTATTTAAACAAGCAATTACATACATGCCCTGCTGACAAGAGTCAACAATACCGAGAGCAGCCTTTGAAACCGATAACCCACAGCGATCAGTGGAGCCAAACACCTGAAGTTCAATCAGCTTCCTCTCGGTAAAGTCCACGAGTTGCACAAGCGTGATGTCAAACTTTGTACTTCAGTCACAGCCAGCACCATCGACGGGACACGTGCAAACGCACCTAGAAGCTGCCTCTAACCTTTCCAAATGTGAAGACTATTGCTCTAAAACCAGGTTTACATTAGAAATGCTTGTCAGTGTATTAGCAAACACTGGTGAGCAACATAATTTTGCTGCAAGAGTCCTTAGTGGAGATGCCATTACATGAAGGTATTCATCACACATTTTGTCTGGGTGGGACTGGGCACCAGAAACAATTTGTATTACTGTATTTGTAAGCATGTTCTTACACCTATAAACTGTATTCACCATGCAATCAATTGTCAACTTTGCATGCTATATTGGCAACATCTTTCTGTGGACTTTCTACTTCAATAGCTCCCTTTTTTGGTTTCCTTGAAAAAAGAATGCAATGATTTTCCAACTTACATTCCAGAGCTGACTACGTATTTTTGAGAAAACACTGTTATAATTGAACAACAATAACTGACAGGCACCGGGTTTGCAGGAAACTACACTTATCTCCACTGCATAAAGACAATCAAGCTGATCAGAGGGATATCTGGAAAAAAAACCCAAATCATATCTTGACAGATTTGGCATTTCCTACCTCTGCAGTGCTTGGGAGATGTTTCTGTCACAAGTCATTGTGGCTAAAGTGTCATTACAAGGACACTTAATGGACATAATTGCCCCTTACAGCTACCTCCATTTTAAGTTGGAAACCACTCAGAGTGAACCACAACACTGCTGAAAGCTCAGTCTGATGTGCACTTTGAGGGCAATACATTATTTAAGATATTAGGGAAGGTCATGTCTTGCTTCTTTTGTCCTGCAACTCAAAGGTCCACATCTCAGATGAAGTATTTGCTTCTGCTGTTAAAGAAAGTGTGTTTATGCAATCGTTTATACTTCTTACTGCTAAGCAAAAAGCCAAATCACTTGGCCAAAATACAGCATGGCTGATAGTCCCACTCAAAGACATCACTTGTTATCTTATAATACTCAGTCCATAACTTCATGGTCCAGAAGAGATCCTATTCAGAAGGCAGAGACACTTTAATCCAGTCATTGTTATTGTGCAGTAACAACATTCCTGGTTTGCTGGCTGTGATAAAATAGTTGACATCCAAGTCAGGTGCAAACTTGATAGATTTTCAAGTGAGAATATTCACTAGTTCTGTTTAGGTACCTAATCTTTTCTAGTAAAACTTTTCATGTCCTTCCACAACTCACGAGTTGTAGCTGAAATACACACATCTCCATGCAGAAAATGAAAGTGCCCTTCATTTTACTCACTTGGAATCTGCAGACACCTTCTACCAGTTAAAGGTGTAAAGGACTAGGTTAACCTCTGTACTATGAACACTGCTTTTCCATCCTGTTATCAGTTCATGGAAACAGCAGCAGATTGCTTTCCTCAAAAAAAAAAAAACATTTTTGAACAGTCAGATTTATAGATTGATTTATTGATTTCACTGCCATTAAGAACTTTATCATCAAGGAAATGAAGCAGTTTATGATTAAACAATCCATGCATGAAATCTGTACCAGGAGCCCTGCAGAAGAGGAGCTGGTGACATGTGCCATGTGTGGCACTTAGGGACTGAGGAGGCTGAAGGTTAGAACCTGAGTAGCCAGTCCCTGCCTGGGAAGTGGCTGGAGGGCCAGTCTGTGAGGACAAAATGAATTTTAAACTAGCTCATGTGTCATCCTCAGTCCTAAAATAGGCTCAGGCCTGTCTCTGGAACACAATACCTTCAAATCAGAGAAAAGACAAGTTCATGCTGTAAATCAGCATTCATCGCATGGCAGGTTCTGGGGATAGAAGGGCAGAATTTATATACAAGTAACAGCTAAATTTCCCCATGTAGTGTCAGTACCTGGCAATATTACTCCACAGATTAAGTCTGGTAGTTAACTTCTCTCCTCCCTCAGTCTTGCCCTCCTGCAAACTTGAGCTTTTCAACCTTGGTCTACCTCAGAAACACAAAAAAAAATACATATTTAATACAATACATTTTTAGACACTGATACAACCCAAGGCCCCTTTCTCAAAATAAATAAATGAAAAGCAGCATCACGCCACAGTTAATATTGTTTTGAGGGGTACTCTTCAACTTTGAGATGTTAATTAACAGTGTTTAAGTGAAGCAATAAATAATCAGATTTATGAACCCATACATTTTGTTATTTTAGCACAAGTAAGTAGTAACTAGAAAAAGTTTTCTGTCTGGAATTTTTGGATGATACCAAGAAAATGCAAAGAAGTTCAGCAAATAAATCTAAATGTGAACATGTCTTACTTATAATTTTTTGTCTGAAAGAACTAATCACTTTAATCACATTCAAATTACACTGCAATGGCAAGCAAATATTTTAATAGTAGTGCTGCTATTTAAAGAAAAGACTGTTAGGAGTCTATTTTTTTTTCCTCCTTAAATGCCTTCCAATTGTTGTAAACAGGACTAAAATAAAACATCAATATTTTGAAAAAGCCTTCCAGATGTTTATAAAATTAAGCATTAAAGAACTCCTGTTAGAAAATTTGTATCAAATATGTTATAGATTAAATCAATGAATTCTATAAGCCATGGTTAAACTTGCCAGTGAACTCCAGTGGAAGCTGGATCTACACACAGGCTGGCTAAAAACTTCTCCAAAAAAAGGTCTGTGTGTGTACATACACTTATGCACTAAGTACATAAAGTGCAATTAATAAAGATAGTTTTATGGTCTTTTGGGGAAAACAGATAGAGAACTGTACAGCAAACAAAGGAAAAGGTAGTTTTCACACTCATCTCGAAAGCTTTAGACCGCTGAAAGCTAAGATACAACTACCTTGAATTTTGCACAGACTAAAACCAGCTTTAAAGATACCCTTCCCTATCCCTTTTTTTTTTTTTTAGCAGAAGATGGGTGTGGTGTGATGGGGGTGTTGCGTGTGCAATCAGGGCAGGGAGGAGAAAGTTAAAACACAGACCTTTCTGATACTGTTACCAAGTACCAAACTCCTCTCTTAATCGACCTTTTTAAGCCCTTTATCACTTTAGACTTTCCCCCTCACTGCCTGACAAAGCAGCGGGAACGCCTTTTTTTGATTTGCTTTCTCCAAGAAAGGGGAAAAAGCTGCTTAGAAAACTGACACAGCCCGAAGAGTGTAACCCAGATGTTTGGAGTTTGCCAATGAAGAGATTATTTCTCTGCTTGTGTTACGGGCTGAAATTAGTTCAGCATCCCACAAGTATCTTCTGTTGTTCAAAACAATTGTTAACCGGTGCCAAGAGTGTAGCCAAGGGTTGAAGAAAGACAGAAGCACGGGGACAAAGAGCATCCTAACTAAAAAGGACATGAGCAAATCGGGACAACTATTTAAGCCTCCTAAACACTCCCCAAAAGGGAGAAGATGGTACAGCCACCATATAGGTTGCAAGGTGAAAGATTTAAAGATATTCCTGCACTGTTTTGTTGTTTGGGGTGGGGTTTTTTAAGCTGTATTTTTCTAAATAATTCCCTCTTAAAGTGAGAATTAAAAAAAAATTACAGAGTCTGATCCCTAAAGAAGGAAATGAAAACAAAAAACCTTTTCCAACAGACCATAGTCTGGAAAAACTCACATACATGTTGACGGATCCGTGCCATTGGTAGAACTGGACACATACTTTTTACTCCCCAAAAGTGGAATATATTATTAAAAACAATATCTATCTATTTAATTTGAAAGATATGATTATCCACGAGCTTTCCAAAGATTAAGTTAAATCTTGGGAGTTCATGTCAGCTGAGGGAGAGGATTTGTTTGTTCAGACAGCAGATTGGAACCACCTGGCTCATTCAGCATGAAGTGGCTTTACCTTGTTCTCCACTGCTTCAACATTCTATAAAAAACCCTGTAGCCTAAGCAGACCAAGAAGTTGTAAGGCTTGTCTTTTTTCAGCTCTGGGCCTTCCCTCTTACCAAGGAGAGATTTCCCCCCATTTCTCCTGTATTTCTCCTAGGAATGTTTAGGGTTTTCAGGGGCAACTGCAGAAGGGTGGGACACAGGAGGTAACACAAGATGACAAATCCCATCAAAATACAAACGGAGGAAGGATTCGAGAACTGACACAAAGTATTTATTTGCCTGAGGTCTTACCCTGATGCACAAAGTGTGTAGATTGTTCTCTAATTTCTACTTCTCAAAAAGGTAGATTTTAGCTCTAAGCTCCGGAGAGCCCCTGCACCAGCTCCTGTCCCAAAGCATCACATCCACTCTTTCACAAATGCTTCCATGGAGTCACTGCCAGTGTTTGTGTAACAATACAGAACTACTGTGCAAGTATTTACATGCTGCCCAAACTTCCTCGAAAAAGCTGGCATCCAAAGCAGTATGCAACACTGGATATTTCTATTAAGCTTCAACAACTTCCTAAAGAAGCAGGATTTGTCAGGAAGAGCTGTTTATTCAGGATAAGTTAAACCTTTCTGAAAGGACCAAAAGATTCATAATTTCTTATGATGGAAATTGAAGGTTTTTTCTTCGAATGAAAAGCATCCACTAACTCACAGTTCACCAATCCTTTCAAACCAGGCACATTTATACTGTGGATGTATACTACAAAAGGTATCAAACAATTATATTAACTGTTAACAGGTATCTAACAATGACCAAAAAAAGAAATGTATCAGACTTGCTAGCATACAAGCAGGGATGTCCAAGGGCCTTTTAAACAGCATAAGCCTGACACATCAGAGAGAATTTATTAAACTCTTTTTTTTTTGCTGGGATAGCAGGTATGGTACAATCAGGATGCCCCCTAAAGCTGCTAAAATGAGCTGCTGACTCCTATGTTCATGCAGTGAATACATTCTAGATGGGCAATTACCAAACAGTTGTAGTAGTGCAGCGTGTTTTCATTTAAAACACACAGTAACTCAGCATGATTTTAATAGGAGTCTTTCAGACAATTCCCCCTGGCCCTCCTGCCTGTCCTCCAAATCATCGCTTCAAATGCTTCTCCAACCAAACGCTTGGATCTGACTAGGACAACACGTTCACATGTGACCATGGGGAATGCCTGGAGGCACACATCCCGTACACAAACATAGCCTGCCTTGCAGGGACACATCAGGAAAAAGAAAGTGCCCTCAAAATAGAAGTCTGTACACCCAGTTGGCACACAGTTCAGCCACCATCTAATATATTGTTTTCTCAAAAAAGAAAACTCCCCACACTAAGTGTAATAAACTACCTACACCTGTGATCAGCACTAAAAGTTTATTTTTTACTTGTCCCAGAACAATGTCTTCTAAAGAGCCTCCTCTAGCAGCTCCCTCTTGAAGAGGAAGATGAGAACAAATGAATATCAGACCCTAAAATGTTGCCCAGAAATAGAGAACTAGTTCTCTTCAAGTCACACAGATTTGCTACCACCCTTCCAGATCAATAAAGTCTCTTGTCTATATTTATCTACATTTCCAGAGGCCTTTTCTTGACAAAAAAAGATAGGGTATGGTTTTGAGTGGGAGGAGTTAAAGAAGAAACACTAATAAGCTTGAAGTCCACACTCTCCTCAAGTATTATTTTGGGAGGATTCCTCCACTTTTCTATTCCTACCATAACGGATATAATCCTTAGTTTGGCCTCTCATACCAGCACCACTTGTAAGTGGGGAATTCAGACCCCAACTGCCCTTTAAAGACTGGAACACATAAATTACTAAATGAATGCAAGACCAGTTCATACCACAAGGGCCAAAACTCACATTTTACATTCCATTAACTATAGACATCACAGTTAATTTGGTGTGACTGAACATCCCTCAGTTCCTCTTGTAGAAATAAGCTACTTTTTTTTTTTTTAATTTGGCATAACCTTCCACCAGTGGTATTCCTACTCTAGAGAAAATAAGTCCACCCTTACTGGAACTTCATGCTCTACTCCAAAATTATTTTCTCTATCACTGAGCACAAGGGCAGACACTCCAACAAAAAGAGATGCAGCACAGCACACCAGAACAGTGAGGATAGAAGGAAACCACATGCCTGAAGAACAGCTCCAAAGAAAAAAAGAGGGTGTCACACATAAAGCATTAGAGTTACCTCCATGTTCAAGTAACTGATTCTGTTGACTGGTGTAACTAACTGTTAATAAGGCTTTTCTGCTGTTGTTTTAAGTATATCAAGAGCATAAGTTAAAATAAGTTTAGCACTAGAAATATCCAAGATTAATGGGACAATTTCAACATGTTCCCACAAGGGAACTAATTGACTTGGGTCCTTTGACAGTTCCTCAGACATCTATTTTATCAAGAGTTATCCTACTATTGAATGGCAAATAATGTCCAGATAACATTCATTGGTAACGTGCTTCCAAGAGCAGCATCTCAGAGGCCTCATCTTTGCAGTATGGCCACGAATCATCCCTAATAACTGGCCTTCAACCTCTTAACATGAGTTGCTGTAAGAATATCAACCTGTCAGATACTTGGGGAAGGAGCCATATTCTACAAAGAAACTTCTTTTTTGTTGAATAATTTTTTTTTTCCAGAAGAAAACTCATGTTTTAAACATTTTAAACCTGATCTTGTTGCACTTGACACTTTGCCTCAAGACATTATTTTCTTTTTAACCTAATGAATAACTGTATGAAGCAAAGTTTCAGAAGTGCCTAGCAAAAGGAAGCATGAGTGAGAGGTTTTAGATCTCTGACACTGCACAAGTGAAAAGGAGCTTCTTTTGTGGGAGACAGAAGATGAAGGAACTGCTAAGATTAGAAGGCATAGTGGGATTAAATAAAAGGTAACAGGGAGACTGGGAAGAAATAAGTGTCTACACATAAATACTGAAATTGAACAGAGGGAGAAAAGCATCTTCCTGAGATAGGATACCAATTTAAGACAGTCCTCGATAATAAGAACACCTTTACAGCTTTGAAGTAGTAAAGAAACATGCATAAATACCTGAATTTAAAGTATTCAACAAGACAAAGCTTTTCCTCGCTATTACAATGAGACAGCAATCAGATTCCTGGTCACGTAACACAACATTTTAAAATTCCAGGCAAATTCTCAGAGCCCATCCAACATGTTCAGACACGCTAACACCACGTAACAGAGCCGAGGGGGCCTCAACTCTTTCTTGCAGAGAGTAGTAAGTTTTAATGTGTATATAGAGGCAACTGCTTTGCTAACAAAATGCAATACCTACGTCTTTATATGTTGCTGCCTTTTTATAAAGTAGGCAGCTATTAAGACAATTGGCAACTTGAATCTTTTGATGAAGACTACGCCCAGACACACATACACTAGATGTACATTGGCCTACATAACTACTTCCTCACAGACTTAAAAGTTATGGTCACCAGTGATGGGGTCAGCTGTGCTTATCAGGGTCAGTAACCAGAATGCACATGAGCATTCGAGAGAGTACCATAATGCAGGATATATTTCATTAAATTGTCAGAGTTCTAGAATCAACAGAAGTCTACTGAACTTAGGAGATGACATCAAAAACAATAAAAACAGCAATATATGGCGTTTCTCATAAACATTTAGTTCTGTACACCCAATACAGTCTATGAGACAAAACAGAAAAGGAAAATCCAGTTTTTCTGAGCTGATAGCTTGGTTCCCTATGCTGATGATACATAGTGGTTATGTTGGCTTGTGACAGATCACACGCCAGCCCTTCTCCCCTCCCTATCTTCATCTAAAACTAGCTTGGTCACTCTTCAGCTCCATTCCCAAACTTGTTAGAACCCAACAGCTGCCTTCCTACTCAGCCCTATCAAATCTTACTCAACACCTCTTCATTTTCAATGCCTCAGTCAAGTACCCACCACCCTGCATATTTTAAATAGACCAAAAATACAGAACCGTAAAGCAGCATTAATCTGATATTTAGCACATACAAAATGAGAGATACAATTGGAAGAATGGAAAGTACTTCCCTTTTGTAAGAGTGGAGAGATGCAAGAACACTATTAGAAACCTCTGAACCAATTGACAGATATCTTGGTAATTGATACAGCTACAAAAGCCACTGAGTAGATGTTCCTGTCTTTACCAACACTTCAGAAGCAATGGAACCTTCTCTCTCTCAACCCACACATATGCAAGCACTATGAGCAGCATTTTATCTAACTGAATAAATCAGGGTTGTTTGAAGATAAAGACTGAAGCTATGTATTGATAAAATTTTTCTTCTCTATTCTATAAATTGAACTACCCATAAAAAGCTTTCACCAAGGACTACATAGTCAGGGGATTAGAGGCAGTTGCAAGGACTGGTAAAATATAATAAGCCATGCACAGTGCTATAGCAGAAAATTCTAATGGGCAGCACTTTCTAACACCAGTTTGTAATTCCATAAAATGTAATTACACCACAGGTATTAATGGCTGTAATTGAACCAATTATGCTCTAAGAGGTAAAAGACTAAAAATACATACTAAATTATACAAAGTCTTTAGTATAAATAACACTTGGGAGTTAACAAAATACTTGTGGGGAAACATATCACAGATGGTCAAACAATGTAGCACAGTGATACCCTACACAAACACTGTCACTTGGGGATTTTTGTTTGTCTGCTTGTTTTTTAAGTAGATTCTTGTTTAGAGTTCTGAATAGTGTGTATTTGGGTCAAGGCTGAATGTTTCACTATTTATACATCGATTTTCTCTTTCCCCAGAGAAAATGCTTCCTCCTCAACTTGGGGTCGAATTCAGACATTTAGAGAAAGGAAAAATTACAGATTTCTATTTTCCCCATGAACACCATTTGTAATAACAAGCCCAAGCATGGCAAAGTATTGAAAAGGGAACGTGACCAGAGGTCCCTTTCTTCCTAGTAGCCCCTCATTTAACTATGTCAGTCCATACTCCATGCTTAGGATATAACTAGGTCCTACCATCACATTTTAGGCATTATATCTTTAGAGAAGCCCTTTGTTCCCATCAAAGCACTCATTCAGTGTTTCTCAAGGCTTTATGAAAAAGAAAGAAAACAGTCAGCTGCCTAAAGCACGAAGTTACACTTTAACAGAGGTTGAAGGAGACAGTCCTTGAAAGCAAAAGGAAAATTTTCAAAAGCTGAGGCAACATCATGACTCATTTCAGCATGGATCTGGCAATTCTCAAGGTGAATCAGTATAATCATACTACTGCTGAATCCAGGTTGATGTGACTAAGGCCTGTCCATCCTTCAGCAATCCCCTCCCTCCGAGAAAATGGAAGAACAAAACAAGGCTCAAAGATGTCATGCAGACATGGTCACCCTCCTGAGGGTGAAGGAGCATAGCACAGGGCAGGAGAGGCAGATGTGAACCTCAGCAAGAGAGGCCTGCACTTCTCAAGGCATAGACAGGCAAGGACACACCATGGCCTCTGTACAAAGGCAGCTTCTCATTCCTGGCCTATCATCTCCTACCCATGGCACACAGGTAGGGCCCAAGAGATGGGTTTCCTCGGATCAGGTAAAAAAAAGCTAACTTGAGGAGGTATGGGCTGCTGATATTCACTTACAGTTTTAATCTAAAGGGACAGGTGGGGGGAGTGCCGAAAGAAAAAATAAGCCAGGCTGTACTCCAAAGTACAGAGGGGAAAAAAAAGATCAGAGGCAACAAAGTTGCATCAAGGGAAGCAACACTATTTAAAAAAGAATTTCTCACAATGAGTGTAGCCAAACACAGGGAGAGGCTGCCCAGGGAAGCACATCCCCAGAGACACAGCACAAATCAACAAGGTCCTGAGCAATCCAATCCAACAACAGAAATGGTATGGCTTTGGCTGCAAGAATAAACCATCATCACCAAGTTAGCTGTGCATTATACAACAGCCAGGCATACACAGCTAGAAGATTTTCCACTAACAATAATCAGCCATGCTAATACAGTGCTATGGGTAGAAGAGCAGACAGACTCAAGCCTAAAGGCAACTTGCTGATGTCACTGACAAGAATAAACCCCAAGACTTTTATTTTCTTCTCACTTCTATAGAAGAACCGTTACTGAGCAAGACAATGGGAGGACGATTTCACATGTTTCTGCACAAGGCATAATATAAGGACCTTCACAGACAAGTGTTTCAAAAGCTTTGATTCTCAAGCATCCTTAATGCTCTGTCAGTCAACTCGTAACACAGTGGACAGCACAGCACATATTCCTGGTTGCTTCATCACAGCCTTTTCCTACACCATACATGGCATAGGAAACCAGATCCATTGAGTTACTTAACATCAGTCCCATACCACAGTGATGGGTCACACAACCACCAGTTAAACACATCAGGACCCTTCAGCCTGGAATAAAGAGCATGTAGCACCACACTGCTCAGGATTTCATGGACAGTGCACAGAGTTGTGCAGGACTGTTCACCACCTCTCCCAGCACAGGAGCTGGGCTTAAATAAGCAAAATCTCACATACTGAAGGCTCCAAAGAACTGGCTCCTCACACAAGCAGCAATTAGGCTGTAAAACTCGTTTCTCCTGGGCACTCTTGATGAAAGGCCTCCAGATAAAAATACACCTGAAGCTATTAAAGACAGACTGAATCACAATTCATAGCACCTGGAAGGAGCATTGCATGGAGACACTGACAGGCATTTTCCTGTGCTTACAACTCCTCCTGCTTAGCACTCTCTACCATCTGCAGGATGCACTACTTGTTTGGGCTTAATACAAGACATCCAATTTACCACAGGTTGCCACAAAAGTTTTCCTTAGTGTTTTTAAACATTACCTGTTTCCACAACAATTCTATGGCAAGTGACCAGTGTGAAGTTCAGAAGCCAGAAAGCGACAAGATACAGACAGGACCAGTTCAATGCTCAAGGCGTACAAACCTGAGAAGCACATAAACATTTTGCAAACTCACTCTGTTCAGTACAGCTGTCCTATCCTCAGAAATACAAATATAGTTATCCACAATCACTTAGAGGGCAGGTACATTCGGGAAGCCCAAATGTTTCAATGAATGGTTTTATTAAGAGCCAGATCTGCCCACGTATTAAGTCCTACACCCTGGTACGCCACTGAAAGAATTCGGTGTTTTACAACACTGCATGCACGACTAGAAGATTGTCAGGAACCATTGTTTAAAACACTCAGCTGTTCTATCATTAGGAGATTACTACATACTCTGCAAGTCAGCCTAATAGTCTACTTAATCCTTAATCCCATTTTACAAGATCTAGACATACCACTATTCAATACCAGAACCCCACAGGACACCTAGTAATGCTAAACCACATAGAACACAGTAACAGGAAGAAAAAAAAAAAAAAAAGAAAACCAGACTTTGAGAGAAGGAATCAAATTCCTTCTTACATCCCTTCCACACACACAGACTTTTCCAGACTTCTGGGATACAGGGCATTGGGTAGTATTACAATTATTTTGGTTATTAGAGGACTGCTAGTGAAACACAGCACATTAATGTGTGGCATAAAAGCTCCCAGTCACTCTGTTCACTCAGCCGGTGAGGCTCCAGCAGCTTTTCCAGGCCTGCAGCCTGGCTCTGCAGGACACAGGCCGCCTCTGCCCGAGCTGCTGCTGGCAGGCTCTCGCCCAGGCCCTGGTCAGAGGGTTGGTGTCACAGTTGCCATCAAGAGGCACAAAAAAAGGGATGCTCAGATCGGCAACCTGGCACCAACCTAACGCATGCTCTGCTACTTCCCCCGCTGCAGGTTGCTGAACAGCTGAGCTGGCGGTTCGGGGCTATCTCAAAACACCCGCCTGCACGAAAATTCTCCAGAAAGACAAGATTCAGGAGCAGTTTCTTTAGGGATTACCACAGCTTGACTGAAAAACACTTTTATTAGCGACAGCGGCTCGGTGCACCACCCTTGTGTCCTGACTGCATCCAGCTCTGGAGTCCCCAAAACACAAGGGGCATTGACCTGTTCCAGCAAGTCCAGAGGAGGCCACCAAGTTGGTCAGAGTGATGGAGCATCTCTCCTATGAGGAAAGTCTGAATTAGGATTGTTCAGCCTGGGAAAGAGAAAGCTTCAGGGGTGACCTAATTGTGGCCTTCCAATACCCGAAGGAAACTTACAGGAAAGGTGGAGATAGACTATTTACAAGACAGTGTAGTGATAGGACAAGGGGGAATGGATTCAAACTCTAAGAGAGTATGTTTAGATCAGATACTGGGAAAAAAGTCTTTACTGCGAGGGCAGGGAGGCACTGGAACAGGTTGCCCAAGGAAGCTGTGGATGTCCCATCCCGGGAAGCATTCGAGGCCAGACTGGATGTAAACTCTGAGCAACCCGGTCTAGGGGGGGTTGAAACTAGATGATCTCTAAAGGTCTCTTCCAGCCCCGGCGACTCTGTGATTCCATGACTCTCGCAGGGTGTC
>VXAY01006159.1:77053-115004 GCA_013399855.1 Oxyruncus cristatus
CACACACACACACACACACACAAAACCTTCCCCGCAGCCAACAGCAACACCACCGCCGCCACCCCCAAAGTGATTGGGCATCATCATGAGCCCTGGAATAAATTACTCGACTGCCGTGCTCACAGTCAGCTCAGCAAAACAAGACTCGGGATGTCCGTGAGTTTATCTCCTAAACACCCTTGTCTGTACAGCAAAAATGTCTCTTCACCGGACGCATTAAAAAAAAAAAAAAAATCCTGAGCAAAGTAAGATTAATTCAGCTGGTCCCAGTGCGGCTCTAAATGACGAGTAGCACAGGTAGATTGCTGTGGAAGTTTTTTACCTAATATCAGCATGTCTCGTTTTTTGGATAGGCCACCGAATATCCAAGGCAACTAATCACCAGCCTGACCATGCCTCTAGGCCAGCACTGAGCACTTTTATTTAAGGTCCAGCAATTTTGCTTTGTTTAGAACATGTAGTGAGAAAGTTTATTTAGAGGCCTCTTTTGAATGCTTTTCAGCCATGGTTTATAAACTTTTAAGCTCCTAGATACCTTACTCATTTCCACAATCATCCCCATAATTGTTATCCTGGGTTTGTAACTCATCCCCCCTACCTTGGCTTTCTCTGAATTTTAATTCTGCGTCCCCTTCCTGTCTGCCAGATAAATAACAGGACAGTGCGTGGTGACCAATTCATTTATTACTTTACCCAAAATTGGCTGCAGTGAAAGTTTCTATATTGATTTCTTTTCTCAACAATGTCTGTACATTTAACTATGCTGCATTTCCTTCCTTGCAGCAGTTCCTATCTACGCAGGCAAAAATACAGGTGCTTATGTCCTTTTTTCCTTTGTGGAGTGCAAAAAGTATTCCCTGTCCTAGGAATATGTAGAGCAATAGTCATACTGTTTGCTAGACAGTTGCCCCAGCAGGAGACTCAAGCAGTTTTGGTTTGCTTATTTTATGAATTAGTATCTATGCTGTAGATACTACAACTGTCATATCCAGCTCTGATAGATCAGGATTTTTTTTTCTTTAGTGGCCACCATTTCTTCAGTCTCCCTGGAGATTGAAAACCTGTTCTTAAAACTACCTGGGCTTCTCAAAACTTTCTGCATGGCAGTGATTTCAGTGCCTGTGCTAAACCAAAGTTTAACAAGTCTTACCCATATCTGTTCTTGCCTCATGTACATCGTGTTCTTTTGCAAACGGGTCACCCTCGTTCTCACAGTTAACTAGTTTGGCGTACTAAAAGGAGGAGAGAAATTCCAGCTGATTATCAAGAGCCAGGAAGTTGTTGGATTTTTGTTTTGTTTTGTTTTGTTGGGGTTTTTTTACAATAGTTGCATATTATCTGTGCTGCTGCTTTGGAGCTTCTGGGTATTTGGTACTGGAGAGGTCACCTGCTGCTGAAATGGAGGTAGGAGAGCAATTCCTGAAGACTTTGAATGCACAAGTGCTGGAAACAGGAGCTTCACTCTTAACACAGTCTCTTTGGTTTTGTTAATTGTCAGGAAGCTCAAGCAGGTTCACAACAACATTATCAGCTGTTTGTCATAAACACACAAGAGAGATTTATAAATTAACCATGTGTGCAGGAATCTAGCTGTGACTTGCACCTCCCTGAAGATGGGGACCCCTTTTTAACCTTCATTTGGAAGTTTTTAAGTAGAAATTACACAGTATCCAGCCTCACATCCAAGAAACGCTGTACTTCAGGAAGTTAAATTCTGCAAATAGCCCGTGTCCCTATAACAGACAAAGCCCAAATGCTATATTTAACACCCTGTGAACTGGGAAATGGATAACCATACAGTTTGTGTCTACTCATGTTTCATTTTACAACTTGGGCATGATTTTATGTGCCTGCTTTATCAAAAAAGTAACTCAAGTACACTAAGGCATATCTATTATGATCATCTATTACACCATGAACCTGTTGAGACTCAAAGGCCAAGGCTGACTCTCAGAATGCTGCTATTTGGTCCCCTACCTAGAGGCAAAACCAGCAGTTCAGACGATTAATATTGTCCCAACAGCTGAATGTGTCTTTGTGCATTTGTCAGAGATGGATACAAAGCTGCCAGCTGCTGCTGCCAGTAGAAATAGGAAGAGGAGGGCTGTTGGATATAACTGCTCCTTTGTGGGGACAGCAGTGGGTCGTATAGGAGTGGTGTCCAAGGCGTGTGTCTGGCACCCAGTCTCCAGCAGGGCTGGAGTTTATCAGTTACTCTAAACTAGTCTTTCAAAGGATGCTCATGCTTAAGTTATGTATACTTGAAAATTTTGCATAGCAATATTGAGCCATAACTGCGTAGTTACAATGATTATAACATCAATTTAGGTGAATATGGAAAGTTCAAACAGAAATCAAAGGTTTATATTAAAAGCCACCGAAGATCTTGAAAGCATTGAAGAGAAAAATATCTACCCCTGTCACACAGTGCCTCCATTTTGATGCACTAATATTTTGCACATACTTTGCAAAAGATGACAGAGATGCTGAACTTGAGGAAAAAAGTTAGGAAAAAATCCTTTTTTTTCTCACTAAGGCACTGATTCAGATTCTCCCTCATCAGTAGTGTCTGTTCTTATCTCAGCCAGAATGGATCTGTGCAGTCTCTGGCCTTGACTGGCTCTTGCAGCACCAGTTCCTGAGCTCCAGGTTCTTCTAAACCAAGTTGCCTAGAACAGCCCTGGTCCCTGGTCCTGGCCTGGCTCTGTAAGATGCTTCCAAGCCTGTCAGAGTTGTCTTTGGTGTACAGGCTTCTGCTCTGCAGCTGTCATGGATGATTGCTAATACACAGACTGCCCAATCCATAGACTGTTCAATCTGTCTGAGAAGAGATGGCAGGTACCAAAGACAGCAGGCTATTTTTTAACTCTTGTGTTGAGAACATTTAAGAATTGCTAATCTCTCAAAGTGACAAGTTACAAGGCATGTCCTTTGTGTGTTTAAATTCAATACTTAAAAGCTATATCGAAGATTTGTCATCGTTTCAGTCTAGGCAGAACTCCTCCCAATTCCTTTTCCTGAAAGTCTTTTTACAGGTAGTTATGATTGGCCCACTTTTTTTGCTTGCGTGTGAGGAGATTAATGCACTTTTTGTTGCCATTGCACCTTTCTTAAAGGTGTCTTAAAGACGAGAGGTAGTCTATGAGAAACCAGAACACAAGCTGTCACTTGTGCCTATGCCAGGTCTCCCAATGAGGAAAAGTGTTCCTGTGGACAGAGACAGCTGTTCAAAAAGATTCATGTTTCAGTATTCCAGAAGAATGGATTCTTGAAGGATCCCCCATGTGCTTTATACAAGTGTCAAGCATCTGAGCATGTTATGGTACACATTGCAGCTTCCCGCTTTTGGACTGGCTTCTGCACATTCAGTGCATAACACAAAATGGAGTTCAAAATTTGAAAGAAAATTAGCTTATTTTGCCACTTTGTCCAACCAGACTTCTCCCTGTTATTTGTTCAAGGATCCACAAGAAGTTAATTGCACAGTTGTCATCCAGATCCAAGGCAAATGCCCCCCTTAAAAAAAAAATAATTATCCTTTATCTCGATAGTCTTTCCAGACACATCCAACATCGGTCATGGAGATTTAGCTCATTGCAGAGGGGTTGGAGTAGGTGACCTTTAGCGGTCCCCTCCAACCCAAACTATTCTGTGATCCTATGACACTTACCCCTATCTTTGGATTCACCAAGGTGAGACATGCTGGAGAAAAGAAATGGGCAGTGTTGCACAGCTGCTGCCAAACATCACGTCACAGTTCCATAATTAACACTGTATTTCAAGCAAAGAGTCAACTGTTCGATTACATAGGGAGAACAAAGCACATATCCTTGAAAACTGCTGCAAACATTCCAAGTATCTGTTGTTATATCTACTAATTAGTTTATAGGTTGGGGTTTCAGAAGAAATGTAGGATATTGATACTATATTTTAAGGCCTTACCTTTGCCCTGTCATGGCATCAGGAGCTTTATATAACAACACATCTTCAAAGATCCAAACTAAAGTACAATCTGAAATAGTAAAAAGCCAGATTCAGTGTTGTGAAATTCCAGTAAGCACAGTTGATGGGAATGCAGTTTCCACTTAACATTCTGAGCAAAATAAGAACACATTCCAACAACCTGAAAGTCCTGAATAATGATCGCTCTCACAATATTATAGTGTTATTATGATTTGGTGTCCTTATTTTATATAAAAGAATATCAAAAAACGTAAATATCTTTCAAAGTTTTTTACACATTAATCAAGACACTTCAAAAACTGTGATACCAATTTAAAAGTATCAGCAGATGTAGAAAATATTTGCTGTGAAAATGCCTGAGTCTTAATAAAAAATCAAGCCAGAATTTGTGAAACACTTCACAGATACAAAACACAAGAAAACTTTAGGAATATCAGGATATTTTTTGGTTGTTGTATAAACCCTGTTGTTTGTATGCCTTTTATATCTATTTCTCAAAAGTAATTACTGCCAATAGTAACAACCTTCTACAACTCCCAATACTGCTATTTCTTGGTGTTTATGTTCTGGGGGAAGAACAAAAAACTTTCAGACTCTCTCCTTAATTCCGTACCCACAATACTTGGCAATGTGTTACCGATGTGCGTTTATCTCTAACACTTAAAAAATAAGTAGCTTGAGCTCTCCAGGACAGTTGTCCCAGAGGAACATTCTTGCTATTGTAGCAGCGGTATTCTGTAGCAATATATTACTCTTAAACAAGCAACTTGTTAACAGTAGCCAAACATTGCGTGCTTTGTATCCAATACGCTTAGAATCAAGAATAAAATACCACAGCTTCAGCACCAATTTTGGTTTCTTGTTGTTCATTGTCAGGTCTTTCCTTAAATCCCAGAGAAACGATCTCGCTTAGGGTGTTTCCCGAAGGCTGGCTGCGTAGTCTCCTGTTCCTGCCTCAAGCACTACAGACGTTTAGGCTGCCTGGCCTTTTACTCAACCAAGAAAGTGAGGTTGCCAGATAATCGTTCAGAGGGTAACACATCTAATCCTTCGGGAGGTCAAGTGAGGTGAGGAGAAAGGAGGAGGTGTGCAGTGCTAATGCTCTGCCAGGTCTGTCAATAGAAAGTCATTAGCATGTGTAGAACTATTTTAGTTCTCCAAAAGCAGAATAGTACCTAAGTTGCATTCATGAATTTGTGTGCTGAGCTGCCCGCAGGAAAAGCAGGTGGACCTGGTGCAAACTGTGTGTGAAGGGCAGAACTTTGGAAAGTTCAAAATCCTTTCCACGGGCAGTCTTTTAGATCTTGACAGCGTTAGTTCTGGTTTACCTTTTAGTGACAGTCGGTGGCAGTTGACTCAGTCGGTTCTTAGGTGCGACCAATGGTGTTTTGAATAAACAGAAAGATGGGACAGTTCTTCAGTGCTACACTCAAAATCTTGCTCTAGACAGAAAAGAACATCATACACCAAACTAAGAATTTGCTGTAAGTCCAGTGAATATTTAACAGTTTCATTGTCCAAGAGATCTGAGTAACTTGGGGGGTAGGGAGGAGGTAGGGGGGAAACCCAAAAAACCCAAAATATTAATGCAATTTAACTTGTAATTCAGAAAAATTTTTAGCACTATCATTTTTTCCTGTGTGGTCTTTTGTGATGATAAAACTTTAGGGTCTAAGGGTGATGCATAACCAATGATATATAACCATTGGGCAACCACTGAGCATCTCAAATTACAACTATGGGGTGTGAAATTCATGTTTCTGTAGATGCCGGGGACCACAGTCTTACTTTTAAAGTAATGGTGTAGTTTGCACTTTTACATTGCATGGGTGCCCATCACTGGGCATGTCACACAGTCTGAGACAGTGCACAGTGATTTCTGAATGTATGTGAACATAACTGGACCCTCCCTAGATAATGGCACGAATGGAGCTACTTCATACTTGCACCTTGGTCAAATTCTGATCTAAGCAATTGTCAAAACATGAAAAACTATTATCCTTACATATGTAACACATGTCTCGAACCATTGTTTTTCTGGAGTCTGCCTAAAGAGACTATGAAGAACATCAGTCCTGTTCAGTAATCCGTCTTCATAAATGCATATCTCCCATCTCAGAAATGCTATACCTATAAATCTCCAAAGTTACCTGAATTAGTTGAATTATGATGCAAGACTGTGTATTACAAACTTTAGTCACTTTTCCATACCCTGTCAGCTTAGGGACCCATGATTTCCACTGTTTCCTACATGTCTTAAAATACCCCCAGTACAATAATCGAAGGTGCAGTCTTCACAATCCCAGTGGTACAGAGCTATTCTTGCAGGTATGCAGTCCATTGCCGTAGGTGATTGTATTGTATGCAGCACAGCTTTCCACAGGAAATATTTTGTACCTGGGTGATTCACCTTTTCTTCTTAGAACACTCAAAATTCTGTATTTTTAAAAATACAGAAAGCTTCATCCAAGACAAACACATACACACAGACAATTTTTTTTAGGAACATCAATATGCGTGGATTAGTAAGAACTAATCTGTCTTCACACCAAGAAAAAGCTTTTCTCTTGCTTAGAGATAAATCCTTTAGGTTGGATCCTTTGTCTCCTATTACCCTGCTCTTGTTTTTAAAATCAGCCTTAACATTTGAGTTAAGAGTAGTATGGCTTTCAGTTTTCCTGTATGTATGTAGCTTAATAAAATTATGCAGTAAAGAAAACTAAGGGATATGCAGCTTAGAGTGTGAACACATTAGGAAGGGATTGTTTACACTGTGCTGTGGAAACTAAACCAAGCAAGTATTATTAATAGTTATCTAAGTTAGTCAGGCTAAAGCGTTTCCCTCAGTATGAGTTTCTGAGGATATCCAGGATTATTAGCTGCATTTCTGTTTCGTGAACTCTTTACATTGAAGTACATACTACTGCGAAAACTACTTAGTAAGAAAATTTACTTTATATTATTAGATATCTTTATTAATCCTCCACCTGTTTTTGTTTTGATTTGATTCCAGCTCTTCTTTGCAACAAACAGCTAAATATTTATATTTTAATCCAAATAACAATCTCCACTTATAAGATATTAATTACCATCATGTGTTATATGGGTAACTTGGTTTTCCAAGTTAAAGCAACCCCAGTTCCATTAAAGTAGTTTAAGCACAGATGGATCTCAGTCAGTTTTCCTCAGTTCAAAACACTCTTCCTTTTTGATATCTCTTTGATCTCTGTTTGTCTCTCAAAATTCTCCCTGGATAGCTGCTTGAATATCCAGCTTCTTTGTTTCTTAGCACTTCATACTCCTCCTCTGCCCACTCGACCAGAATAGCCCTCTGAACTGTGCAGGTCACAGCCTGTGCCAGGTGTTCAATCTTTTTCTGCATCATATTATCTTCTGAGGCAGCATCCAGGCTCGTCCCATAGTTCCACCAGGACAGCAGACTATCCCCAAGGATCAGGCTGCTCTTTGGTGTCTGTAAAGGTGAGGCATAAGCAGTCAGTTCCTTTTATCCTTTTGTCAAACTGGTAGGGGCTTTGTCAGAAACATTGTCCCAGTATCACACCTCTGTCTCAGTTTTCCCTTTTTGTTTCCATGTGTGTTTGTTCTGGGTCTGACTGTTTCCTTACTATAGTATTTCCTACCACTGCATATGCACATTGGAGTACTTTTCCACTTCTGTTCGCTTTGTCATCCCCTTTTTGCCACTTTTACCAAAGAAGAATATTTGACAGTAAATGCTGACCAAAAAAAAAGTAGCTTTTACAGCTTCTGAGCCACCCATTCTCATGATTTTTTGTTTGTTTATCTTGTTTACCAAACTATATCCATTTTTGTGTCCAGGACATCCACTACAAGGTCTTAAAATGCACTCTAATCCTAATTTAAGGCCTGTCTCTACTACGCACAAAACTTAGAACAGAGGCTGACAGCTTTTTCTGCTTCTAATACATCTCCGCTTTCTTTTGGCTTGTGATCAGTTACCAGATGATACAATCTTTCAAAATCTGGTCCTCCTTTTAAAGCTCATACTGTGTTACACACACACTCATAGTTGCTGCTGCAGGAACGGGCTGATTTGGACAAATCTGTACCTCACAGTACAGCAGGGAGACTGAATATGCCATTCCCTCAGCTCAGCCATTTCTTCTGAAAAAGAGAGGAGGACGGATGTTTCTAGGAGCAGGGTGGGCATGTCAAGTAAGAGGTCGGATTTGGTTTTCTCCTTCCTTGATTCTCCTGTCAGTTTACCTGGTTTTGTCCTTTACAGGTAAGCCATAATAAAACCACTCTGTAATCGGCTGGGTCAGGAGAAAGGAGCAAAGACAGATCTCTGGTCGCATAGGACTATGATTAGAGGCTTTTAAAGCAACTGTCACCAAACTTTGGGCTTCCATTCAGTGTCCACCTGTCACCAGATTGCTCTCACTGCCTTCTATTTTCTCCTCTTCCTCTCAGATTTTCAGCAAACCGGCATTGTCCATCACAAAGGCTGCCACTTAGCCAGGCCAAGTTTACCTGGAGTGAGTCACAGCCAGATCACAGAGTGATGTAACTGCCATTTCTCTGCTTTCCTTGGATCATTAGTGACCCTGAAATACCTGGGTTGCCCAAAATTCGTCTGTTTTACAGCAAATGACATAACTACCTGAACACAGGACTGCACACCTGCTCTATTCATTCCCAGTTTTCTCTGGTGACTGTAGATTTCCACCTACAAAAGTTTTGGCAGAGACTTGATTACTCACCAACATACTGGAAGTGTTCACAAACAGGTTTGCCTATGTTTTTCACTGATTGCTTACACACAAAATCTTGTCTACTACACCATACACACAGTGCTAAGAGTTTACTGTTAGTCCAGTAGATATTCTAACAGTCTAAATTATCTGACTAGTGCAGAAAAGCCTCACTTTTCTGATGCTATGGTCACCTTTCCACAGTGTACCTCTAGGTCCTGAGCTTGGCAGTCTTCCTGATGCAGATGAGAGAGGGGCCTTGCTTTAGGACAAGTCTTCAGCCCCTGAGGTCTTCATGAGCAGAACAATGATGTTCATGTTGCAGGATTCTAATTCCTCAGTCTTGGATATGTTTGGTTTTATTTTTAAGCTTTTTCCTTGCACCATCTGCTTCCATCTCATTGATTCGCAGCTAGTTCCAATATTACACAATATCTTTACTCCAGGGCTCTCAGGAGATACCTGCCATCCTCTGCAATTTTACTCCACTATTATACAAACATTTGCTCTACTAAAATCAGTAGTTTCAGCAATATAAAACTATAATTCTTAGAGGAGAATCCGAGAGACAGGTAAGAGACAGGTTGATTTTTCAAATTGGCAGTAGTTTTACCGAAGTGCACAGTCAGCAAAACTGTATAAAACTGGAGGTCATTGCATTGTTAAGTTCAAATTTGTCTTTTAGCTGCTCTGTTAAAGCATCTATAAGTGGAAGACATCACAATTATTTATAATGTTGCAGTATAAAAGTCTGTTTTACAGCCTGTCTGAAATTTAGTAGTTTGTCAATATAGAATATAAAAAACCTTATGCCCAGTAACTCTTCCAGTTTGTTCTGGTTTTGTGCAATTTGATGAATTTATATTAAAATCCCAAAAGACATTACAAAAAGCCTTATACCTATGACTTTTAAAGCCATGAGCAAATATGGCAGTTGTGCACTACTCTATTATAGTAGCCAACTGTTGATAAATATGCTGTAGAGATACTTAAATATTCAAAATGCTCTGTTCTGGGGAAAATGAACAACTATTTTTATGTTGTCCTTTATTCCAGCTGTTTTTCCTCAAACAGTTTGGAATATTAATAATTGTAGGAGGATACATGATAATTATAATATAGTGTTATATATGTTATTTGGTTATTATTATATGATAGATTTTTAGATAGATAGATAGATAGATAGATAGATAGATAGATAGATAGATAGATAGATAGATAGATAGATAGATAGATAGATAGATAGATAGATGGAAATATTTGCCTTCACATCAACCTTCTATAAATTTAACATTTTTTTAAACAGTGATACAGTTCACTGTCTGGCCAGTCAGGTTGAAAGTAGTCAAATAGTAGCCATAATACTACTATATATACTACTATACTATATATACTACTATATATATTCTACTACTATAGTAGAATAGTACACTATAAAGTAAAAATCTTTTCAAAAGTCTTTCATGTCTTACTGTCATTAACATTTAGTCTCATAAACCACACCAAGTCCTCTCCTGCCATATTTCTCTTGGTCATTATCTAGTTCCTTGACCGTTCACAGTTAAGGCATTAATTTACACAAATAAAGAGATTTCTTCATTCATAAACTAATTGTCCACGCTGCTAGAATTATTTGTTCTGTTTCTTCCTTCTGGTGTTTCAGCTGCACACAGTTAAAACACTGAACTACTCTTAAAATTCGTGATTTATCTTTTGCTTCTTGACCTGTGCGCTCCTTCAGCTCTCTCCTCAGTAACTCCTGTGTTGTCATCTGATTCAACACATGCACAAGAAAAACTTAGAGAGGGAGCTGAGTCATTCTCTAAATCGGGGCCATCAACCTCTGAACACAAAGTCTTCCTCTGCAGCACTTAAGGGCAAGTATTGTCTATGTGATTTTACATACGACGTTTTGGCTTCTCTTACTTTAAATTATTTGTGTGTCTATCTGAAAAGCACATAATTTAGCTTAGTATCCACCAAAATTTTCTTTGTATCTCTATCATTTGTGTTACATAATGCCAAAAACTTATTTATGCTTCTCACTCCTGTGTTGTATTTCCTTTGGGGTTTTTTTTTCATTTCAAAAGTCTCGCATCTTCAGTGGATTGTTTCTCATACATACACGTAATTTCTGTGAACTGTGACTACTTTGCTGTCATTCAGGAACCCTCGAGTCTCAAGGAACGTAACCCCCTGTACAATCACACTGTTATTCCAATCATTCCATTAAAAGATGCTCACAGTGAATATCAATCTGGCTTAAGTCATCCCTTATACCTAACATTTAAATGACTGACCAACGAGGACATACATTAGACTCCCTGAAAGGGAGGAAAAAGCAAGACCAACTGCTTATGTCTTATTATTTTCTTAACCCTATAAAATACCTTACATGCTCTTTGCATTTTTAAATGAATGGACTTGCTTTCAGTCTAGTCCTTGTGCCTGCCAAAAATGTATGCTCTGGTAGGTTGAAACCACTCTAGCACTACTACAAGTGATTAGAACTATGATTTTTTCATGTTTATGTCCAAGTTGCTGGGTTATTTGCAGCTCTGAATAAGATTTACAGGAAGACGTCTTAAGAGCTCTGTATCTGAGTTGTGTTACATTGCTTGAAATAAAACTTTTCAGCACATTTCTTCAATGTAATTCTTTTCATGTTTGAGGAATTTTCATGCTAGCTCTGTTATTACAAATACTGCCTTTATTAAATTTGTAATATCCTAAATTAGTACTTTTTCTTTTTTAGTTTTTGTTTTCCCAGATTCATGTGCTTGTATATTTATCTTTTGCCTATCACAGGTTTTGCTTTTTTTGGTTTAACGTTGATTATTTTTTCTCCTTCTTTTTTACAGTAAGTCATATGGCATTGATGTCTTTAAGGAATTTAAAGGGAAGAAATTAAAGGGAAGAAAATTGAGCCACGTGTCGATGGATGAGATTGGCTTTATGGTTTCTTCATGATCTCATTGCATGTTGGTGAAGGGACAGGACTGTGAAATATGAGATGCAAGTGTCACCAAAATATGTCCCTGGTATTGCAAGGAGTTGCACAAGGAGCTATTTCTTTTCTGCAACATGAAGCATGAGCATTCGTAACTGCAAAACCAAAAACCACTGCCATTATGTTTCCTGTTTTCCTAATTTCCTTTCTATTGCATGAAGTATAGATGTTGCTATTAACAAATAAAAAAAAAAGAAAGAAAAAAAAACAATACAGGCTATCACCTCTTGTCTCTGTTTTTCTTAAATCTAGAAATTTTTTGCAAATTTAACTTAAAACATTAGTCAAGTGTCTTGCCCTGGTTTTTCATCTTTAGAATCAACTGAAGTATTTCAGCTTTTAGTGTCTGTCCTGCTTGTTTCCATGATTTCTTTTGTATGTTAGGGATCAATTTTTCAGAAACATCAAGACCTCTTTCAACACTGACACAGCAGGGAACTGAGGTGAGTTCTGTTATGTTTCTGTAGCAAATTAAATTCATTTTATTACTATTCAATACCCTGAAACATGAAAACATGTATTTTTCTAAATTTGAATCAGGTACATTGTGCCTTTTAGGTTAATGCATTTTAAGTACTTCTTTGAGTCAAGTTTGCATATTAACTGAATGAGATTTTATTAGTTATATTCTTTTCATTCTTTTCAAGAAAAGTCTTTTGCGTTGTATATTAGCTTTATTACTAAAAAGTATAAAATCTTCCCTGACAACTTTCCATTGTGTTAGAGAATATTCAACAAAGCCTTTAATTTCTTTTGTCTTTCTTTTGTAAACTGGGGTAGTTAAGGGGGAAAAAAAAGAGTCTTCCAAGGATGTGGTGTCTGCCTGCAAAAATAATGCTGTCATTCATCGTTAGAGAAAACATGCAGAGGTTATAGCTGTGTGAGCTATTTAAAAATCAAAAGCAGCACAGTCAGAGTGTAGCTGTGTTTGGAGGAGCAGTACATAAAAGTTATCCCTCAAGAACATATCGTTCTACAGGGTAACCAAATATAATTATTTCATGTGGTGCCACATAATTGAGATGACTTGGAATTCCCCCTCTTGTAACACTTTTGATCTGTCTGTTGAGTTTGACAGGGTAAGGTTAAATCTCCTTCTCCTGTCATGGGTTAGAAAATACTTCTGGTCCTAAGAATAGCTCATTAAAGGTGGATGGAAAGTCTGCTGTTCTAATGTACATATTAATTACCATAACCCTCAGTGAATTTATCTTTGCTGGCAGAATGTCATACCTTGCTGCTGTATCTAAGAAACTCGAGTTTCTTGTTGATTAAAACTGTCACTTGCCTGGAATAACTAGGTCCATTAAAGTAAAAACGTGGGAAGTGGAGCAAGATTTTTTTTTTTAGATATACACTTCTGTTATAAGGAAATCAGCTTTCTTTTTAGAGAGAATTTGAACTGAACACAGGACTTTTGAGTCAGTAAGCTCAGATGATAAACTCCACTACTCTTTCGGACCTCATATTCCCTCTGCGGAATTACTGGTTGGCAGCAATGTCACTCGTGGCAGAAAACATGTTAGTAGGAAAATTTACCAATGTGCTTGAATCTTAGAACTTAAAGTGAGTGATGCCAGGGACATCTGTAGCCTGGAGGAAGAGCCAAAACACTGTTTTCTTCCTACAATACACCTGGAAAACTTAGTAAGGAAGGAGTGCTGGAGAATATATACATCACCAGGTCTGTATGTACGTCACTGGATATGTGCCTCTCTGTTTCCACAGGAGCTCCCTTATCTTTTTGCATGTTCTCTGCCCCAGCACAAGGAGAATCACTGTGTAACCATAGTTTGAGGTGTGTGCTACAGGGCATTCTTTTGTCCAATCTACAATGATTTTTTGACTCACCTCGCAGAGTGCAGTGCAGGGTGAGTAAAAGTGTCACAGAATGGGTCAGGTTGGAAGGGACCACAGTGGGTCACGTGGTCCATCCTCCCTGCTCAAGCAGGGTCATCCCAGAGCACACTGCACAGGATTGCATCCAGACTGTTCTTGAACACCTGGCACAGGATTGCATCCAGACTGTTCTTGAATACCTCCAGTGAGGGAGACTCCACACCCACTCTGGACAACCTGTTCCAGAGCGTGATCACCGGCATGGTAAAAAAGTTCTTTGTGTGTGCATTAGTTCCTTCCCATTGCTTCTTGTCCTATTACTTGGCACCACCAAGAAGAGCCTGGCTCCATCCTCTTGGCACCTCCAAATATAACCCTAAAAAATTAGTAACAGCCTTGTTTGGCTTTCCTTTCAGCTGCTGAAATAAGATACTGGTTTTCTCTAAGTGTATGTAGATGGATGTCTGGAGCTTGTGAGCCACCAAATGTGGGACTTGTGGGATAACTGTTGGAGTTGCAAGGCAAACAAGAAGCTGCAGAGCACTGGGTAGTGACAGTGCTTGCCTAAAATTCAGTTAAGGATCCACTGTTCTTAATAAGAAGGGCAATCCACCTGCAGAGTTTCCAATAGAATGAACATCTCCATCACATACATCATCATCACCAAGTGACAAAGTATAGAAAAAAGATCTCTGTACACCTTCAAAGCATGTGGCACTAGAGAAAAAATTGCAAAATAAAATTTGCCCTGTCTTATTAGAGCTTGGCCAATTTTGTGGCAGAAAACTAAATACTACTATATAATTATTTAGATACTTAACTGTGTCCTCTCTGGGATTGAAAGCATTTATTGTTTTAGAAACTTTTTCCCCAGTTGTTTAAACTCTTTTCTGTGAGCTTGAAATCTTGTCTGTGCATTATTTTTAGCCTGTAGGTAATCCACAGCTAATCCTAGAATGGCCTGAGTTGGAAGGGACTTTATTAGTCTGAGACTAGAATTTATACCTGGAAAATTGAGTGCCTTGGTTGTGATTGAACGTGTGTGATATTCCTGTTACCAGTGGATATTCAGCACACCACCACTGCTAGACATTTTGGCACGACTAGCTCAAATGCTGTTTTGAGTTATTTTTCTCTGATGGCCATTTAAATTTTTTTGTTTATGTTTAGGCTGTGATCATCAAAACCCGAAAGGAACATCAAATTACTGAGCATGTTCTTTTGCCAATTCGACAAAATATTCCCAGAAATGTTTTTAAGTGTTCACTGACTGGCAGACAGCAGTGCCTTTTTATCCAGTAGCACTGTCTCCCATGGGATCAGCACAGTTGCTGGACCTTGCCTCTCCCTAATGTCCTCAGCAGAGTCTCTCTGAGTGACAGGGCTCTGCCCACACATTGCCATGGCAGAACTCCCCCGAGATGCTCCCCTTTGAACCTGCTGAGCCTATGGCATCCCACATTCTTTATTTCTGAATATAAATCTCCTGCTCATAAGTGCTTCCCTTAAATGGCTGGATTTCAGTACGTTTAATTCTTTCAACTTTGAGTGTTTTACACCTACCAGTTTTTGTTGGAGCCCAAAGAGGCATCTCTTTGTTTCTAAACTCATTAACACAGCAAGCCCAGGGATGATTTGCCTCTGCATGGCTCTTCTCTCCAGCCTGCGATGAATTGCGCTGTTTTACAGAAGAAAGCAAAATGTTTCTCCATCTGTAGCTTGGTGTAAAGTTCATCCACTCCAGTACATGAAGTAAGACATCTTGCCAACAGTATACCAAGCAGTATTGCCAAGAGTCACAGGCCCCCTTCCTTGGAAACCATTGTGATTTTCACTGCTGCTCTGGGGAGGCAGCCACCAGTCTCTTTCCCAGGCTGGGTTTGCCCTGGGTTTGGGTTGTAAAACTTAAAACTGGAAAGCAGGGCTGTAAACTGGAGAAAGGCAAGGCAAGTCATTCCTCGGCTAACAATTCCACCATTTCTCTTTTCATAACTCTTAATAAAGCCTTGGATATATTGCCAATCACATTGCAAATCACCCTGCTTCCGTGATTCTTTACTAAATTTCAGGCAAATTCATCATGAAAATATTAAGCAGTTGAAGTGAGATATCTGTAACATTCATGAAACAGTAATTCCTACACATTCTAGGAAAGTCAGAGGCATTTACCCTGCTGGTGAGCTTTTACTGAGCATAAGGAATGATCAAGTTATGACCCTTTACTAGTTGTTAGAGAAACCTAAGGCTGTTCATTTTAACTACTGCATTAACCAAACATGATTTTTTTTTTTATTAGAATGATTCTTGGTAGTATAACAGAAGGCAAAAAGGGATTTTTTTTTTTTTTTTTGCAAACCTGCTCCTTTAGCCAGCCATCTTATGTTCATCCCTTCTCAAAGAAACATCTGCAGGAGAAGTGGTGGCAATCTGAGGCCTCAGAAGAGTTCTCAAGGCACAGCTCACAGATAAGCCAGTTTACTGTAGTTCGTTTCCTATCTACTTCATGCCACTCTACAGCATTATTCATTCTTCTCACCCTCAGGACTTCAATTTTTTTTCATCCTGCTCTACCGAAAGGCAAATTACAGACCTTATTTAATCCTGAAGAGCAAGGATGTTAATTGGGTTGAAAATGGTAATGATGCATCTAATTCAGTCTTATCTGCGCTGCTCATCCTGCTCTCAGGACACCTGAGTGCACCTGCATCCCAGAACAGAGGCTTGAACATGTATTTTTCTGTGTTACACCCAGCTCCTCTTTGACCCATTAGCAATGGCACATTACCTAGTGCATCAAAAGTGAATCCCACAATACTTCTTCTCATTCTGTTTCTGAGTAAGAGCAGGTATGTGGTCAAGACATTTTTTATATTTATTGCCTCAGTTAAAGCATAATTAGTTCCATGAAAAGGAAGGGGATTAGCCACCTCCACTTTAGCTAAAACCTCTGTCACCTTTACATTTCAGACTTCTTCAGCTATTTCAATTACCAGTCAAGGAGGGGTTTAAGTCTGCAGTATAATAATACTTGCAACTACTAGTAAATAGCATTTTACAGCATTAACTAGTCTGTCCTTACTACATCCATTTTCAGGCAGGCAAATAAATGTTATTATCCTCATTTTACAAACACATTGATTAAGTGACTTACCTAAAGGCCACACATCAATTCCAATGTCAGTGCCAAGATTAGCACAGAGAAACTTCTGCATTGCAGACACAAAAAAATGACCTATATTATCAAGCCCACCCCTGCCCCCCTCAGAAACCAACGATCCATTCTTGCTGTGCAGTCTAGAGGGCAATTACCCTCCTCTCAACCCCCACGGGCTTTGTCCACCTGGGAAGCTGCTCCTTGCTGGTGGCTCAAAATAGTTCCCAAGTACTTCTCTCTCACAGGAAGCTTTTCCATCAGCCTCCTGCCTTTAACACAAGGGGTGGAAGGCACTGCCTGGAGAACCTTTGAAACTCCCACGTTTGTGCCTGAGCTTGTGGAGGCAGAAGGTGAGGGAAGGGAAAGGGGCTCATGCTGCTCGCCAAAGGCAAAGTGAAGATGAGTAATGACATGAGGAAGCAGCAGGGGCAGCATTTAGTGGAAATTAGGATGGTCTTTTAAGATCTCATTTTAAGAGATTTTTTGCCTCTCCAACCAAGCAAATTTTCAATTTAAAGTTGTGTACAACAGGTACGATTATCTCTTCTAGAACTGCTGTAGCTACTGTTTGAAACTGTGGTAGGTGCAATGGTAATGCTGGAAGCTGGGTCTTCAGCTCTAAAATGCAGCAGCATCTCTAGTCCTTCGTCTGCTGAGCTATTTGGTACACTGCTCTATTTTAAAGCTCCTGCTTTTAAATTTAGGAGGGGTTTTGGATTTGACCCTCCATTGTCTGGTTTAGACAGACAGACAGACTTAAGTGATAAGTAACAGACCTTAACCGTGTGCATGAATGTAGAGCAAGTAACACCACAGCATGCAAACATCTATTAAACAACACTGAGTTTCTAATGGTAAAAATCTACTCTGCTTACGGGCAGTTATTTCTAAGGAGGAATGTATGTTGGCTGTATTTGTTTCCCATCCAGAACAAGTCTCCCTGCCTGGAAAAACAAACCAGAGACACTCGGGACAGCACTTTTAACAGCTAATTTAGGCCATCTATGTGTAAGGGCGGCAATGTTTTGCTCTGATTTAGGTACAGGCCAAAAAAAATGCTTCTTGACTCAACTTCTAAATGTGTCAGGGAATCAAGATAATCACAAATTTTTTGAACCCCAGTACTATAGTTCATCAACAGGTTCACAAATCTGCCACTGAAGCCCGCGGGTGTCATCTGCCAACACCTGAATTTGACCTAGTCATCGAAGCTGATACTGTGCCAACCATCTGAAAGCAGATACATTGAAAAACTGTCGAGCATTTATGATAGATACTGGTATTTCAGACCAGAGTCCCAGGTGATGAATTATATTCTTAATAAGCATACATGACAAAGTTAAATTTAGAAGTAGAATTTGGACTAGTTGCCAAGTTTACTGAAGGTCATTTATGCCTTTTTTTTTTTTAAACCCATGTAGACTCTCAGAGGAAATGTGTGAACTTACCTTCAAAATACCTCAAATATTAACCGTATGAATTATACATTTGCCTTTTTGTGTCTTTTAAAAGATTATTTCTTGCATAAAACTAACATCATTCAATTTATTGCTTGCGAGTCACCTGCAGATTGCAGTATCAGAATTATTCAATAGGTTTATGCCTGTCAGAATTTTATATTAGCTCCATTATTCACTAACAGCAAAAAAATAAAGCACCTTTCTAAATGAATGCTTAGGCATGTGTTTTTTCTTGTCACTTCATTGGCTTGTCTTCTGTGTAACTTCAGTCTTTACTCTTCCACCTCAGAAATATTAAGGTGTCACATACAGAAGTGATAAGTTTAGCTGCATTAAACTGTGATAGAGGGTTAATTTTGTGTAGGGAAAAAGCAAAACATGGCTGGATGGCCAAAGATGTGATTATGTGTTCTGAAGCCTGATAAATATTGTAGCATGCCATAATTTAAGAAGCTCAAGGGCTTCACAGCCTTAATTGCATTTTAATCATGGCAACTCTGTTCAATTATGTACTCTGGCTTCTTCAAAAATAAAAGCACTTCAGTCTTTGAGAAGATATTGTGGTACATCTCACCTGCAGGGCTGCTGCCCTTTTGTCTCCAGTGGTGGTTCTGGGTGCTATGAAATGCAAAACCAAAAGCTTCTGCGCCGGGAAAAAATGCCAACGTGACTGAAAAACCCAATCAAGAATGAAACAAGAGGAAGTAATACAGCAGACAATAAAATAAAGAAAGACAGTGCTTTCATGCAAATGACACATTCTCTTTAGCATGCATGTTCCGCAGAGCCAGTAGCATCTAATTCATTACACTGCACGGTGGGCACCTCATTTGAGGTTGATCCTCAGCTAATACCACTGTTGAAAGAAAGTTTTGTTATAGCTCCTCCTGTTTTGTAATTTATTTTACTGAGCTTCCCATAAGCTCTGTGTTACCTTCTCACTAAAAGAAATTAATGATTTTGACTAGGCACTTCAATTTCAATCTACAAAAGCACTTAGAGGAATGCCTATGCCCGTCTTCTGAAACTTTTAACCGTCTTATTGCCTTTGGTGAAACTTCTCATATTATTAGAGTCACAGGCATGCTTTAGTATTTCACTGGATTAAGTTTTTAGCCATTTTTCCTTTCTTTGCATTTATTTCTATGACGTAGCTTCTTAAATCTCTAGGGGGTTGATGATACTTCAGCATTTTATCATGTTTTTTGGCTAGTTTTCGTATGAAAAGTTCACAGATAACTCGTCTCTTTCATTCACTTCCAGAATCCGCTCATGAGTTTAATAAATATCTCAAGTCAGAGTGTATAATGAAATGAAATATTCAGTAGTGCTTTCAAAAGAAGTTAAAATTACCTAGTGAACAAAAAGTCTTATATTCACTTTCAGGAGTCCTTACAAACAAAAGTATTGTGTTTGTCCAGAAACATAATTTTTGCAGGAGCTGTGGGTGAAATTCTCTTTACTTCCCATGTGTCAGAAGTCAGGTTAGCTGATCAAAACACTCCCCTGAGGCCTTAAAATCTCTGGGGCATATTGAAGCATCAGATCAATGATATGTTATCTTTGTTTCAAAAGAACAATTCTCTGTGATCATTACTGCTGTGCTAGCTGATCTTTTTAAATTAACATAGCACAAAACAATTTCACAAAATCAATTCATATTCCTGTCTCCGAAGTTCCAATTTTAAATATAGAAACAGCGGAGTCAGAAAATGGGTATTTGCAGGAAAAAGGTGCCTTTTATTTCCCAAACAACTTGTCTGTTGTGAGTTGACCTGGCTGAATGCCAGGTGCCCACCAAAGCTGCTCTATTACCCCCCTCCTCAGCTGGAAAGGGATGAGAAAATATGACTAAAAGTTCATGGGTTGGGATAAGGGCAGGGAGAGATCACTCACTAGTTACCGTCAGGGGAAAAACAGACTCAACTTGGGGAAATTGGTTTGATTTATTGCCAATCAAATTAGAGTAGGAAATAAAACCTAATCTTAAAACACATTTCCCCCCCACACTCCTCTCTTCTTCCCAGGCTCAACTTCACTCCCCATTTTCTCTACCTCCTTCTCCCCAGAGGTGCAGGGGGATGGGGGCTGAAGGCAGTTCATCACACGTTGTCTCTGCCACTCCTTTCTCCTCGCGGGGAGGGCTCCTCACACTCTCCCCCTGCTCCAGTGTGGGGTCCCTCCCACAGGAGACAGTCCTCCCCAAGCTTCTCCAATGTGAGTCCTTCCCATGGGCTGCAGTTCTTCCTGGACTGTTCCAGTGTGGGTCCTTCCCATGGGGTGCAGTCCTTCAGGAATAAGCTGTTCCAGCGTAGGTCCCCTGCAGGGTCGCAAATCCTGCCAGCAAACCTGCTCCAGTGTGGGCTCCTCTCTCCACAGGTCCCTGCCAGGAGTCTGCTCCAGTGTAGGTTTCCCATGGAGTCACAGCCTCCTCCAGGCACCCTCCTGCTCCAAGGTGGGGCCCTCCACAGGCTGCAGGTGGATCTCTGCTCCCCCATGGACCTCAGTGGGCTGCAGGGGCACAGCTGCAGTTTGCACCCTGGGCTGCAAGGGAATCTCAGCTCCGGCACCTGGGGCACCTCCTGCCTCTCCTTCTTCACTGACCGGGGTGTCTGCAGGGCTGTTCCTCTCGCATATTCTCACTCCCCTCTCTGGCTGTCACGGCACATGACCCCTGTCACTGATGGCCTTGCCCTTGGCCAGTGGTGGGTCCGTCCTGGAGCCGTCTGGCACTGGCTCTGTCGGACACGGGGGAAGCTCCCAGCAGCTTCCAGCAGAAGCCACCCCTGCTACCAGAACCTTGCCACCCAAACCCAATGCGCCTTCCGTTATCTCATGGTGCTTTTCAAATAAATGCCTTCATGTAACTCACAACTTTTAGAGGGATTTGAAGGTTATTGCATTCCATTCCTTTCCAAGTAGATTGGATGCTAAAAATAAAAAGTAATGACTCAGAGCTTACCTTTACTGAATCTGGAGCTGAAATGGTAAATATTTAATAAGGGAAGCTCTCTTCCCTGAAGTTTTGTTCTTCTTTGCCTTTCTCTGCAATAAAAAGCAAAGTTAGTTTCCAAGCACATAGCTGTCCAGGTACCACATTCACAGGTAATCATGTTTCCATAATATAGATGCACAGCAAAAAGCATGTGAGGATTTTTACTGATGATAATAGCCCCAATAAAGACACTGAGAAAGTAAATGAAGAGGTATTGTTCACTGTCTTAAAAAATCACCCAGATATACAACCTTTCCCTTCACGCAGTACAATGGCTAAATGGACTGAAAAAGCCTGTTACCACATATTTTACTGTCTTGATATCAGTGGAACATCTGCAAACATGATGTACACATATGTGGTATGCAGATTACAGTGGATATAGAAAAAAATATGAATAACATATACATAGAATTACCATTCATATACTTGAGAGCAGTGGGCACTGTGCAGCATTTGTCCTTTATCCCGCTTCTCAAACAGGGAAAAAGACAAAGGCATAAACCTTTCTTTGCAAGGTCTGAATAACTGAATATAATTTGTTTCTAATTTAAATTGTTAAAAGACATTTAGCTAGAAATAAAAAACCTATTAGGAGGAAGCAGATGATGCTTTGTGCGTAACCAAGTGAACAAAAGAATCTTTTCACCATCATCCCAAGGAGACGCTGGAGCTCCTTTAGAAAATATCTCTCGGAATAGCACAATATCTTTGGCTCAAGGTAAGAGATAAATAAGGATGTGCCAGCAGGGAGAAATGTGAATAGGGAGTACAAGGGAGCAAGCAGGAATAAAATTGCCAAGCTGGATATTTCAGCTCCCTCTCCAATCATCTTCCCACACTGTCAGATCCACACAGGCCTCGCCTCAGATCCTTGGTCTCCGAATGATTTCAAAGACACTTTTTTTTTCCCCTTAATACAGGAAAAAAAAAATTGTAGAAACTAGCTGGCATAGAAACAGCAAGTCTCCACAAATCTTTATCGATCCTAACAGCTCCCTGCCAAAAGCAAATGCACATGCTGTAGGCACCACAAGTCCAGAGGAGTTCTTGAAACAACTCACATATAGGAAATAGCAAGGGTGTTCCCTGAGCCTCACCTCTCCATTAGGAGATAACGTGAAGCTGGGCCGAGGGTAATCTCCATTCAACAGCCCCTGGGGCTCAGATTACCTACCCTGCTTCTCACCTGGCCCTCCCGTGGCAGCACAGCCGCGGTGGAGCCTTGGCACGGAAAGTGTGCTCGGATTGCTTGGCTCAGTAAGTGCACACAGCCCAGAGGCCCAGGGTGTGTTAATCCAGCTTGCTGCTCTCAACAAAACCAAGAAAACAGAAGCATACCTTGAGCATCCTCGCTGCAATATAAACTGCTTTTCCCTTGTGCTCCGTGACTACTGTAAGAAGATGTTATCATTATCCTTTTGCTCTGCAAAGTACAAGAAAATGCTTTCTGCTAGGAGCATTAAGACAGAGATTGCTATCTTTTGAAAAGCAGCTAACAGAATACAGCAGTAGCAAAAGACACAGCATAGTCCACAAATGTGTGTACATGGCCACCATGTGACCTGTTGAAGATGGTTTTAAATTAGCTCGTGTAGCTACTGCTGAGTGACTGCTGAGGGCATCATGAAGATCAGCATGGTGCAAAACTCACTTTGGCATCTGGTTTGATAACCAGAGATAGCTGATGTTCAGCTCCTGAAGCTGAATTCCCAGAGCAACCTACTTTAAATCTATCTTAAGAGCATCTGCACTCACCTGCAGTTCATGTGTCTTAGAGGTATGTTATGGATGATGCCACGGCTATTCTTCAGATTTTTAATTTTTTCCCCTAAAGTATACTAAAACTGGGATTGTAATGATCTGCTCTGGTTCAGACCTGTTCTAAACAGGTACGTTTGCATCCAGGATTAGATTTTAGTCTAAAATTTACAACAGATAGAAAACCCCTGAAATTCACATGAAAGAGATCTGGATTTCCCTAAAGTTCACATATGATCAAATGGTTTAGAGATTATTTCTAGCTCAAATCGAGGGGTACTTCCCAGAAAATTCTTGTACCCAAAAAATGCAATTTCTCAATAACTTGAACTGCAGACATTCTTTACATTTTGCTTTCCAAACCTTGTTAAGGTGAAACAAACATGAATAAACTCTTCATAAAGGGATAAAATGTAAATTTTTTCTTAAAAATACATTTGCACCATGAGACTCTGGTTGCCTTGGGAAGGCTGAGTGGATGGAAGCTGCTATTTTTAATTAGCTGGCTGCCTTTACAGAAAGGAAAAGGAGATGTTTACATGCTTCACTTTTCTGACATGTACTTCTCTGCCTTTTTGGGGAGGGTAAGAGGAAGCTTAGAGAGTGTTAGAAGGACCCAAGAGGAGCAGTCTTAATAGAGCAGTTATAGCTTCATTTTACCCATCAAATGGTGCCAGCCTAGGTTATATCTGCTGGATCTGAATTCCTTGGCTAGGAGTCTAACATATAATTTCTTTAATCTCTCCCATGACAGGGTAATGATGTTACCAAACCCTTTCAAACCTTGTGAACTACCCACAACAATATTATTAGCGTTATTACTTTTACTCTTCCTTACAAAAAAATGGGTGATCTGGGAGTCCAGGCATGAAAGTCAAAGTGTCAGAGGTACTCAGGGGTACTGCTATCTCTTTCCTTCCTCAGGCTCAACAGCCACTCCTTGAGCTGAATAGAAGAATGGGTTTTGAATTCCCAGACTGAATATTTTCAGTGGTGCTAGTGAAATAGTGTGCATGGCTCGAGGTTACAGCAAGTCACATATGGTCTGTTGGTGGTGGCTGGTTTTAGTGTTTAGCTGGTTGAAATTCTGTGTGTGCAAGACAGATGCAACAATTTCGGGAAGACCCTTCTGCGTCGGCAGTCGTACTGACCACTTTGCCTCTTCGAGTAAGCAATACCAGGCCTCGTTACGTCCTTTTGCAAAATCGGAGCAAAAAGGTGAAATTACTTTTGTGAAATTGCAGCACAGAACAAGGAGAGAACACAATTCCACCTCCCTCCCAGCAGCCTCCCACTTGCCCTGTCTCCTGGACCAACTTGAGAACAAGCTGGGTGACTACACGCCCGCTGAAGTGCGTTTGTTTGTATCGTCTTGTCAGGAATTTAATTTCCCAACATCACATGCTACCAGCACAAGCGTGTCGTTGCAATTTAACAAGCAGTTTGTTGGTGTGCTCTGTATCTCATTAGAGTCTCATCTCTTTAGCCAATACCATATGCTACTCATCTGTAGCAAAGCTCTTAAATGCAATGAAAAAGGTATAATCACAACTGAGGAAGCAACCGTCGACCAGCAACCTACAGATACCCCAATGCCTCGACACTGCTGAAAGAAATGACATTTTGAGAGCAATGCTTTTAAAAGTTCTGGCATCACTGTGTCACAGGAAAACAGTGCTGGGCGTGGAGGTGCTCCTCAGTCATTCCTGAGCTGCTCGGTGCCATCACAGGATTCTCAGATCACCAGGCCATGCCGTGTCAAAGCGTGGGGAAAAAAAACAGTTTACTTTTTTCAACTGAAAAGAAAGTTATGCCATGCTGGACATGTTCTCTTTTCAAAAACACTAGTTAAAGTTAAAATATTCTGAAGACGTTTTGAGAACATTAGGCCACCATCTTAAACCTGTTGATGATAGTTTTGGTTTTTTTTTTCTCACGGATTTTTTTTGCTTTTGAGTCATGCTAGGAATTTTTGCTTTTTTTCTTACAACATCTAAGTGCATGGATGCTTTTTAAAGAACAATACTTTTAAAGAAATAATGGATTAGTCATAAAAAATTAAATTTAGTCATTATAAAACAAAAATAAAAGACCTAGTTGTGGTTAGAAACACAGTGACAGGACTGGGGAGGATGGCAGCACCTGCTCCAGGGAAGAGAGGTGGTGTGCACGGGCTGTGAGCAAGAGAAGTCCTATGTGCCTGCAGTTGCATTCTCCACCTATGATAAATAAGCTCAGAGAGGGTTTTTATAAGCAGTGTGGGCACTGATAGATCACCAGTTCCTATTTGTCAAACATACACAGCGGTCTCACCTTGCTGACAGGGGCACTAAGTCTGTCCCAGGCACTGGTTTGAGAGACCAGGGTGGCTACAGACACCTGACCCAAAAGTCAGATTTTCATGGGTTGCTCTCAAGTGGGAGGTCCAATAAAACAGAGGTAACTTTTACCCCTGCAGGATTAACAAAAGCTTCTTGAAGCCATTATCTTGACTCCAGTCCATCTCTAATTGAATCTAAATTAAATTTCACCAAGCAGAATTACCAGGGCCTGATTTTTAGAGCCTCTTATAAATCCAGCTTCCTGGTGGTGACTATCTATTCACAGGAGACAAAGATCCACTGAAGGACCAATAATTTTGGCCTTTCTTGGTATATCAACTCACATCACAAGAATTAGGCTAGTAAATGACTCTGTATAAGCAGCATAATGCACATTTGTATTTAGGCACCCATTTTGATTATCCAGTCCATGAAATATGTTTAGAACTAAATCAGAGTTCTCAACATGAGAAAATAGCCATATATTCAAAACCTAACCTTTTCTATGTTTCTTCAGTGGACAGCTTCTTTAAAGTACTTTCTTTCCATAGATCTACCCCTATCCAAGCTCTATAAATGTGCTAATGGTTGCTTTATTAGTGGTTGCCTTGGTCTCACTGAAGTTTTTTCTTTCTTTCCATGAGTATAATTTATCTTATGCATGCCTTCCATCTGGAAAAAAACTGCACTGAATTAGATGGACCTTTATAAAAGAGTACAACTTAATGTTAAGTTTTAATTAAGCAGTCTTTTTCATTCATTATTTTTTATCCTAAGAGGCTCTAAATCATAGTCTGTTTCTGCCTGAATGTACATAGATTCCTGCCTTATTTTATCTTTAAATTTATATATTCACTTTGAACTAACTTAGATGAAGCTTAAAAAAGTTTCTTAGGATCACCTATAAATTATTTTCATACGCTCCTTTCCTTCCATCTGTAAACACTGAATGAATAAAATGATTTTGTGAACCAAGCCCTGTAATTTTCAGTAGCAAAACCAATTACCATTTCATTAATCATCGGTAACCGATTAGTATTGTGAAAACAAAATGACTGCATTCGTATGAAAATGCAACTTTCTCTATAAAATTTAGAAGATGACTGATCGTTTTATGTGCCTCACTTTCTGAATGCCCAGCTTAGACCTGGAAGGCCCAGAGCAGCAGATGGAAAACAAGATTGTCTAGGTGTGGTGAATGGATCTGTCCGATTCGTGCCCTGTGTTGTGTCGAGGTGTATGGTGATGCTTCCAGTTCCTGCCACAATAAAAGGTCACTTCCCTGCTTTGCTTATAATTATCAGTCTTCCTTCTGGCCTGTCTAAAGCATCTGCCTGTGTGTTGCCCAGGCTGCCAAGTAGTCTGAAGTCCTTAAACAATCCTGCCTATTAATCCTTAACAGTTTTTCTGGATTTATTACACAAGGAATTTATATTCCAGATGTTTTCACAAAGCTGTTTCCCATGAATGATGCTACCTGCAAAAAAAAAGGACTGAATTAATTCCACACATCTTTCATAAATAGCAAGAAATTGATTCTTAAATAAAGATGCTTACATCTGCCTCTTGCTCCAGATGGTGCAATTTAGCTGCCTATGTTACTCATGAGTTGGTTTTGGTTTTGAACAAATACTTTACCCAGCACTTGTCATGTGAAGAATTCTCCATTTCTCACAAATGAAACCTAAACTGCACTGTTGCTTTAATTCTCAGAGCTTTGTGTCTCACAGGTCAAAAGTACAAGATAAAAAAACCTTTTTAATATTTCAGTGCAAGAGCCACACTTGTAAAACTGCCTAATACTGTACCCTCCTGTTACTAGCAAAAATCCAGGCAACAAACTTAATCTAAAATTCCCGCGAGGTCTGACAGTAGGACAGACCTTGAAGCAACTTTTTTTTTTCACTCTTTTTCTGCCACATCACCTGTTCACTGAGTTTACATTTATGCTCCAGCCCCCTGGGAGCATCAGTTCCAGCTTACAGCAAATTCCTTCAACATATCTAGCAATGCTGTGCCCTTGCCCTAAAATCTGCCCAGGAGGAGGCAGTGAGCAGGCTGGAGCTCTCTGCCAAGACAGACAGCTGCTGGATTCTGTTTTTCTAGCTGAGAACCACAGTGGAATGGTGCAGCTTCTCCTGGGGAAACCAGAAAAAAACCCCAGTATGTGTGGGATGTCCTGTAGGAATGTAAAAAGCACAGAATATGTAGTTTGACAAGGTCCCAGCAAAGTTATGGCCCAGATCCACCCTATGACTAGACTTTATAGAGATTTTTGGATGAAATTCACCTCTCTGCTGGCATAACAAGCAAAACCAACTGAGATACGCCTCTGCTATCCTATGCTACTGTAACTGCAAATTTTACCTTGAAGCTTTAATACCAAATATCAGATTTTGAAACAATACTAGATTCTAAGAAGTTATAGAAATATTTCACTTTGATTTTGTAAAATCATGTCCTTACAAAACCAAATCCTTAGACTGATTTTAAAACTTGCGGTGGTTTTGAGACTTTCTTAATAAAACCGATGTGTATTTTGATTGAACCCCTTCAGAGCAGAAATACATTATTAACTAAATTAAAAATAGACTTAGTGAATGCTTTCCCAATTATTATGTTAAGAAAATGACTGGAAATCTCTGGTTTAAGAAGCTTGGGAAAAAACGAATGATATGCTTTCCTCTACTTAAATGAAAAACTTAACTGAATTTTACTTGTGGAATGATTTTGGAGCCAGAAATAATTTGAAAGGTAAAATTTAAATGAAGGTAATTTTTTATTTACGATTTATTTGTATCCATCTTTACTATTGAGGATTTTTTGTTGTTGTTGTTTTGGGGGTTTTTGTTTTGTTTTGTTTTGTTTTGTTTTCTTCTGTTTTGGGGGTTTTTTTGAGGGGGTGGGTTTTTTTGTGGTTTTTTGTTTGTTTGTTTTTTTAGTTGTTTGGTGGGTTCTTTGGTTTGATTTGAATTTTTTTTTTTTTAAATTGAGATAAGAAAAACACTTGAAATAGCTTAAATCTGATTTGATTTACTGATTTACTTTTTCTTTACCTAAGCTGATATGTACATTCATTATGAAACTTTCTTGAAGAGAAAAATCTCTTTATTCTCATGTCTCCAGGAAAACTAGCATCATGAAGAAGTTATCCACAGCTATTTAATCTGTGTGCTGAGCACCCAGAGGTTTTTATCTTAGTGGACATCACCTGGATTTTGATCTGATTTTAACCGAAGTTACTGACATAGGTGTTTCAAACAGGAGTAGGCCCACAAGCAGAGCTGATACCTGAAGAATATCCATGTAAAAATCATGTCATTAGAGGCAACCAGAGAGCAGGAGATTTGGGGTCACATTTTCAACCTAAATTATCGAAACTTACGTCTATTTTAAGTAATTTTCCTACAGATAAAACATTGAACCAGAACTATTGAAATGCTTTAGTGAAAAATCCAGTAATTCTTTGGGCTGGTAGCCAGCCAAAAACAAGTCCTAAGCAGCTCCCTGTTTGAACAGGCAGTGCAAGACAAGGGATACTTAAAGAAACTCTTTTGGGTCACCTCTTAGCTATTAGTATCTTTTTTCCCCCTTTTATAGGTAATTGGCTGTAGGACTGCATTTTTGGGAATGGAGAACGAGCGCTGCTGTGGGTGTGAAATAGCAGGTAAGAGCACCCCGTGTCAGCTCAGAGGCTCCAGTCAACTACACAAGAGCTCTTCTTGGAATAGGGGCCTGGGTCTCGCTGAGAATTAATCCACAGTTCACACTGCAGAGCCTTGCAAAATTCTTTGCCGTGGGCATCGTTTTAACTCACTGACACTGACAGACACCTGTGCCCATGTGCCTGGGATAATAAACCAAGAATGCCTAAAACCAAGTCTAATGGTCTTTTCAAAACCTGCTTAAACTAACATCGTACTCTCCCTGGGCTCTTTATACAGCTAATAAAGAAATGCAGGCTGAATTGCCTTCTGGAGAAATATAAGGTATGAGCTGCTTCCTAACAGTTCTCTTGCTGCAAGTGCTACAATTCAGAAAATTTGACTCCCAAATTCTGTTCTCAGCTAGGCATCTAAACACAGGCTGAACGAATTGTAGCCATATCTCCTGTTGAATTCAGGTTTTAACAAGTAACTGAATAATATCCCACTGTTAACCTTCAGGCTGTTAAGAGTCCTCTACTACTTAGCCTCTATTATTAGGGGGACTTTCATTAATGTGATGTTCCACAACACCCAGTGCAAGAGTGGAAAATTGCCACCCTTTTGTGAGACTGAGGAGTCACATCACCAAAAAACCCCCACATTTAGCAAAGCACAGCCCTACTTGGTTCAGTATGTACGTGCAACACCAAGATATCATTTGCTTGATATACAGTTTTTATAAATCTCCTAAGCTATTGCTAAGCTGTCAGCTCAGACTGTTTCCTCTAGAGCTCAAAGATCCATGACTGAAAATTATGGGTTTTTTGACTCTGTATTTTCCAACACACTTTGACAGTGGGCCCCCACCATTTTTATTTCTGATGCACTTTAGTCCCTTTCATAGTCAATGAATGATTACATGGAGGTACTGTACAGTACCAAAATCTTCCCAGATACAAATAGCCAATTATAGAATGCAACTCAGGGTTGAATAAATTCTTTGCTGAACCTGTAGGTGAAAAAGTGATGGCCAGAGGTGGGGGTTTCATTATCCGTATCATTATCACAGCTCATATGACTCCCATGTTAATGCCCAGCAATTAGTCTGCTCAGATTTTCTATGAGAAACTTTCTGTGTGAACCTAACAAACTACATCCTGATCACTTTGTTCCAGCTTTCCCCAGACAGAGACATAAACCCTCTGAGTGACCATATATCTATCGATTATGAGCTTGGACGGACTTAACACCCACACAATAATAAGAATGTCCAAATAAGCATTAGGATCCAAGACAGATCAAGCATGCGGCAATTGTACCTATCAGCCTCATTAGCTACCCCTGACCATCCTTCATGCTTCACAGAAGTGCTTTCTGCATTTTAAAATATTGTTAATGGGGGGAAAAAAAACGTGTTTGGGATCTCAAATTATTGCTTCTGTGTAATGTTTTTCTAATGTGCTTCCGTGAGCATTGGAACAAGCTGTTCATATATAATTTGGGTTGCCCTTCTAAAACATCAGACCCACTCCTGCACAGCACAATGCCGTACCACGTATGTCTTATACAAAATAAAAAGAGCAACAGAGAAATGCTAGAGACAACGGCTTCTAGAAGTTTTGTAACTTGCACTATTTGCTTTCCTCCACCAGAGGATGCCTTCCATTTATTCTTGTCCTCTCCCCACCACGGACTTCCCACCATTACCATCCCTTCCGAGGTTCCATAGGTGAAAAAGATGAGAACTTCCCTGCAGTCCTTGTGCTTTGATAACGGAGGAGTCATCGGGGGCAGAGTTAGTCTCTGTCGTCCATGAGCCTGTTTGATAGTGCAAATGAAAAATGACCCTTATAACTGATCAAGAGACAGCAACCACTTTAAAATTGCAATGTTTTGACACTTAGCTTTTAATCACACTAAAATAAGAAGTAAGCCTATCAAGAAAATTATACAAAATAGTGTGTGTGTGTGTATATTCAAACACTTCCTTTTTTTGTTTTAGTAAGTATTCATTAAGACAAGAGATGCTGCCGTGTACTGGTCAGCATAGTGTGTCCCAGAATGTACAAAAGTAGCGTGCAGAGAGATGAATTTACTTTGTGGTTGCTTTTTTATATATAAACACATACACACACACATATATATATATAAAAAATACATACATTTATTTATGAGTGCATTTGTGTGTATCTCTCTCTCTCTCTCCATATATATATATAGAGAGAGATAGATATAGATATATATCTCCCCAGGAATGTTTTTACCAGATCAAGAACTTCTAAATCTCAGGCTACTGCTGTAGTTGCCAGGCTACAGATCACCAGAGCCCTTAACTTTCACTGTACCCATTTCAGCTCCTGCAAAACAATATACTGTAATGACGTGCAGGGGAACATTTTTCAACAAAATTTCAGCTACCTTTAACAGAATAGCTTCTGTATCTTTCCAGATATTGCCACTGAATAGGAGAGCCTAAATACAATAGAAAGTGTTTCTGACATTACAAGACCATAAATAGAACAGTGTAGCATGAAGAATGATGCCCTAAACCAGAAATCAGACTATTATTTTGCATAGAAGTATCTAGTATTATACATGAAAGTATCCCTTCTGGTCTACCTCCCTTTGTAAAAATGAACCATTCCAGTGCCTACTTTCAACCTGTGATCCTGCCTTTGTGCCCATTTGAAGAGGTATAATTTGGCAGGTCCTTCAAACTGGGATCCTACTTTTCCATGCTTTATCACTGCTCCCTTCAGGAGGTAGCTCCAAAAGGAAGAGGGGAGAGGAGCCTGTCAGTGAAATACAGTTATGGCTAAATTTGGGATACTCTGTGATATAAGTTACTGGAAAATGAGAACAATCTCACAGAATGTCATTGTGCACAGCAAAGGAGCCATGAGAGATTTGGTAGGTAGAATGAAAGGTTATACACCACTCTAATAACTCCAACAGCTTAAGGACAGCCTGTGAACTGAAAGTGCATAACAACTCTAGTAAACACAAAGTCTGAGTGTCAGGAAGGGTCTAAACTGCAGTCCTTTAAAACAAAGGCATGCTTCATCTTATATTGAAAGTCTGATCTCCAGCAGCAGACTTCAACTTTCAGGACTGTTGCTGACGCCGAAAATCCAAAAAAAAATGTGCATTACTTTACACTTACACGGAAGCCAACACCACCCCCCCCCCGATTGTCCTCTTTCATTGTTGCTCAATATCTTTGGCTACCAAAAAAGTCAGGATGCCTTCTGCTTGAAAGAGACTCATTATTGACTAGTTGTCTTTACTTAATGCCTACCACACGTACACAGTAAGAGAGCATAAAGATTCACCTAAAGAGAAACAATATCATGTCCCACTCCACCCTGCTGTGCCTCCAGTGACTAAACTGAATACTGCCACATACTCTGACATCCATTTTTTGTAAAATGCTGAGGGCAAACACCATTTTTTTCCAGAGACAGATACTGTATATTGCCTTTTTCCTCTCCTTTTCCTTTCCCACTAGTGAGCAGACACTCTGGGCAAACATGCTAATTCTGAATACCAGGATTCAATGAAGTAACTTTGAATTTATTTCAGAACTAGAAAAGGATAAAGGAGGACTACAAACCATGTGAGAATGAGGACATGCATTGTCAACATCACCCCCCCCCAAAAAAAATGTCAAGTTTGAAAAATTACTTGCAAACAAATAACTGCATGTTACTTGCTGGACTAGTGGTTACTAGTGATGTTCCCTGGCTGCTCCCCCTATTCCAAGCATGGAAAAAAGTAAAAATAAAACATTTTTTAAAGCACTGTTATAAATTAGGAGCTTTCAGACAGCTTAGAAGGGCTTGTTTGCAGAAACTCATCTCTCATAAAAGGCTTGGTGCAGCTCTAGGGAGGAGTAAAATAGCTGCTGATGACATTCAAATCATGATCTGTCTTCTCAGTCATTAATTTTAAATATGATTCATACTCCATTATGCTCTGGAAACCAAAGAAATTATCCTTTATTGTGTCTAGCCATTTTTCATCACTATGTACTCATAATGACCAATTTTACTCTTCCCTTCTGGTATGTGCTCGAAAATGTGCAAAAATTAACCCCGATATTTACATTTGCCTTTAATTCAGCTTCATAAGGTTTTCACAGTGTAAATACATATTTATACAATAGAACAGGATTATTAGCATCCAACATCTATAAACAACATTAGCCTTTAAATTGCTTAAATATTAGGGTTCATAAATTAGAAACAAGTCCAGGTCAAACCTCTGGGAACAAGTGCTACTGAGCTTTATCCTACTTAAGCACAAATACATATAAAACTATATATTTGAATGACTCTCTAAACCTGTTTGCATTTTAATAATCACAGAAGTGAAGTCACATAATGGATGGGTTTGTTATCCTCCTTTGCAATATCAACGAATTTTTAGTTCTTGGTTTGATGTTTTTTTTTTAAAAAAAAAGATCACAGAAAGTGATTTTGGTTTAAGTTTTCAAAAATCCAAATGCAGTTCTTAGTTTCAACTACGTGACTGTGGACAAAGAGTTCACTCTGTGACTCAATATGCCTCCTGGGAAATGGAGGTTTTCATTATTTATTTCCAAACAAAATAGATAAGCTGCATCAAGCTGAGGCACCACTTTCTTCATGTTCAAGAGGCAGGGTCGATGTTGTGTATCCTCCTACCTTCACCCAAGTCAAGGTAAAGTTCTTCCTCAAGAACCCACATAAGAGGTGACATTGCTATGCTGTAACTCTCATTAATCTTTATTCACAGGGTGCACAGTAGTGGAATACTGGTTTTAATGTGCCTCCCTCTCTTCCCAGTCCTAAATTCACTGAGGAACCACAACTGGGAAGCACGGCTCCCTGTCACTACAGTATTACTCAAATACATAATGAGATAAGATCACTGAGTTAAGTCTCACAGCAAACAGTCTAGTTTGATAAATATCTGATGGATTAGGATGGAGAACTAAATAATACTTATTTTCACAAGCTACTTATTAAACAGTAGCTGAATAAAAGCAGTAGGCAAGGCAGTATCCTCAAAGACAATGCAATTTTCATCCCCACCTGTCCAGCATAAGAGTTCATGGGTATCAGAGCTTGAGTCAATTGTATATTAGGTTTATTAAAAAATAAAGGAAAAAAAAGGCAAACCTCGTCACACTTAAAATAATGGTGATGAGTGGTGGTCATAGCAAAACTTATAAACTCCTGGGTTTTTTTCCAGAGTAAGTAGAATAAGGAGTTATCTCGACCAGTGAAGAAGGATAGTAAATGATGTTATGCAGCTCATACAGCTTGTCACACGTGAAGCAAATTCCCCCCCTCCCACGGGTACAGGCTTCAAAGAGCACATTTTCACTTAATCACTAAGATTCAATGTTAAATTAGGTTATTGATGGATTGCAAGTAAATGTGAGATTTGAAGTGGAGAAGCCAGCAGCATCTGCAAAACCTTGAAAGTACTACGAGAAAAGAGGGATGAAGTGTGAGCTGTCTGTGTCATAGTGTTGGCAACACAGGGGGGTTGCTCCTCTGTGAAAAAAGTTTAGGGGCTACCCTGTCCTGGATACAGCCAGATCCACAATGGATCTGCCAGGGGACACAGCTGAGCCCATCAGCCACACTGGTGGCACTGCTGGGAAAGCACAGTTAAGAAAGAGAAAATGTTAGGCAGAGAGAAAGGGGGACAAAAGTAGTGTTAGAAACAGGTCTGTGAGGCCCAAGGTGAGAGAAGGAGTAGGTGCTCCAGGTGCTGAAGCAGCCTATGGAGCAGGTTGACACACTGCAGCCATGGAGGACACTGTGGTGGAGCAGCTGGATGTGAACCGAAGGAACTGTGGCCTGAAGGAACTGGAGCAGGTTTATCCTGAAAAACTGCAGGCTGTGGGAAGGACCCATGCTGGAGCTGGGGAAAACAGAAGGAGCAGCAGAGAGGAGTTCTTATGAATCCACCACAACCCCCATTCCCCATCCCCCTTCCGTGGCTCACCAGGAGAAAGTAGAGTAGCAGAGAATTGTTGTGCCTGGGAATAAGGGGTGGGGCAGGTATTTTTGTCATTGTCTTTGTTTCTCACCATCCAAATCCAATTTAAATAGAAAAAAAACCAAAACATTTTTTTTCCCAGGTTGAGTCTGTTTTGCCTGTGACTGATCGATGAATGGTCTCTCCTTACCTTGACCTGTCAGCTTTGTCATTTTATCTTCTCCTCCTGTCCTGTTGAGAGGGGGAAGTGAGGGAGTGGCTGGGTGGGTGTCTGTCCCATAACCAAGGTCAATCCATCCCAACAGACAACTAACTTTCAGAACTGATCCTGACTGAAGTACCGCAAGATCTGCATAAATTCCAAATGTAAAGGATACACAGAACAATAACACCTATAGGGTCAGGTAAGGATGCTCAGGAAGAAAAGGTAGGAATTCTTAGAGTCATTATAAAGGTTATTTAATTAGCCTGCTCTCTATTCAGCTTTTTCAAAATGTATTTGACAAGATCCCTCCTTGGCAATAAAGTGATTATAAGTCATTAGTTGGTTCAAAGTTTCATTTGAAACAGATAATAAAACAATACTAAGAAGATGTACTCAAGAGAGAAAGATGTTGCTGGCATTGTGGAAAAAGCAGGAGTTCTGACAACATGAAATTTTGCATAATTTATAAATTATATAAACTCTAAGTTTAAAATTACTCAATAAAGCAAGTTGTTTCATGATCCAGTTTAAATTTTGTCATTACTTAAAAATGGTAAATTTTGCTGCATTTAACCATTATATCATTTATTTTGAAAAAACAGAAAACAAACTCCTAAAATAGTCATTTTGAAGTAAAACTAAACTACAGTTTTGTTCCAAGAATGTTTCCATACTACTGACGTTTTTCTCCCTAATTTTCCATCCACGTATGTGTTTGTTCCATCCCAAATCTACTGAAATTCAATAAGCATACCATGCCCTTTCATCCAAGCTCAGATAAGCCTAGGCAATTGCAGTTCTTCTAACAATAAATTTAAGAACAGAAGGCTACTGTACGAGGCTGCAAGTTTGTTAGAAATTAGGAGTGGGGATCAAGGAATTAGTTTAGGATAGTCTACAAATAAAAAAGTCAGCATTTTAATAGCTGGAAGTGCATTAACAACTGCATGAAGTAACCAGAAATGAGAAGGATAGAAGAAACAAGCAGTTGGAATTGCTCCAGCAAAGTTAAGAGGTAGAGAATCCAGTGGAAAAGCCTGAGTTTTTTCCCTACTATGTTTAGCCTCCTCTGCATCATTATAAATTATATTCATTTGTATCAGAAGATAACTGATCCATAGTGCATTATCCTAATGGAAATACAAAAGCATCAAACACTGGCTACCTAATGAAGGCAAAGAAAGGTAAAACCATGCAATATTCTATGGCAGTTGTTCTTCTGAGTTTATATGATGTGGGCCAGTCACAATAATTAATTCTCATATCAATCTTTCATTTATCCTTGACACATTTCTCACAAGTTTGTTTAAAAAAAAAAATATTTCCAACATTTTAAGGAAAATAAATTTTAAGGAAAATATTGTGTTGAGTTTATCTTGAATAAATAATCCAAATCCTCACTTAAAATTGTTCCCATTTTGACCTCTGACTTGTCAGACAATGACTAATAAGCAGACAAGCCATCTGTGCTGCCCGAGTAATTGGCTGGCATCTAAAGGTCCCCCATCCTTTCCTATCCCGCTATGACATCTAACTTGCTTGAAGTCAAAAATCTTGGCCCCCTGAACACTTTGTGCATTAAGTCAATTAAAGCATTACCAGAACAATAAGCAGCAACCTGTAGGAACAAATAAAGACAAGTTAATTGATGAGTAGAATTTCTGAGATGGAAAAACAGTATGAAAATTTTGTATATACAGTCTCGTAACCATTTCAAGAGGTAGAGATAAACTGAAAAGCAAACTACCAATGTACTACACAGCCACTTTCCCCTCATCTTTTTTTTTTATCTTGTCTCAAAATGACTGATAAAACTATGATGAACACAATTAAAGCCACACAACATGAACCAATCCATGAAACTTGATATCCTGAAGGCAGTACAGCATGTCTGAACAAGAAAATGGTGAAGGCTAAAAAGTTGATCTAATTGCAACACTTATGACCATTAAGTTATTTATGTTGTAGATATTTACAAAACTTTAAACATGTAATCTAAGAAAATATTTTTTTCCCTGGAAAATGACTGAGATGGCTGGTGATAAGAAATTAAAATGAACTATATAGAAGTGAACGTATGGTATCATTTGATGCAACTCAGCTATTGAAATTGCCTTAGCATTGTTAGCAGTTAAAAACCACTTTTCTTAAATGATCAACATGTATTTCCAGAACTATTTTGGGTAATATGCGCAGCTAAGAATAATGCTGAAATTCTGCTTTGAAGCAGTTCAGGAAAAAAATATCTGGATAGTCATTTCCTAAGTGTCAGCAGGGTCTTGGCTGATTAGAAGGCTGCACACTGCAAAAATTGCCACGTACAGAAACTGTAAATTGGGCTCCAATTCCCAGGAAATGTAACCAGAACCACATTCTGCACTGGTTCGCATTCAGTTGATTATATGGGAGAAACATAGGACAGGATATCTGTATATGCAACACACTAAACACATTACAGGTTTCTTGCACTTTATTCCTCCCTTTTATACTGTTCTTTGACAATGACCACTTTTGAAACAATATTTAATTTGTGAAGCATACAACTCTATAAAAACAATGCCACTGATTTGAAGTGATTTTGGATCAAACTTGTGAGATAATCCTATCTCAACCTTGAGCTGGCCCTGTTCCTGTTCATTATATACTCAGCTCTGGCTTAACCCTTTCATGTTAGTGGAAGATTATCCATCTCAACAAGCCAAAGGCAGAGGTTTAGTTCTTTTGCTTTACATGAGTTATTACCAAAAAACCCTAAAGAAGGCCCCAACCAAACTAAACCAACCAACCAACCAACCAAAACCGCTAGAAAAAAAAAAAAAACAAAATAAAAAAGGCCGCTAAATTCTCTGTACCTATGCTATTTCTC